>APFE031309710.1:130081-171234 GCA_000404065.3 Pinus taeda
GTGTTTCCCTGCTGGGCCCCATCCCCTATGTGGCACCCTCTCCACATTTCGCACCCCCTTGGATGAAATTGCTTACCACTGGCTACCCCCTCCGAAACCACTTTCCCTTCGCTTTCCTTATCGTGTCCCCACAACGACTCCTCCGCCACTCTCCTCCTGCCACGTCGCCTAGTCGTTGTCCACTTAAATGCACTCAAACAAAACAAGTGTTTGACATTCACTTCAATTCCTAGGTAACCATTCAAATTTAACGGTCTCATACCCTTTCTAACAAGACGTTTGCAGCACGGTTTAAAAGATTTTGAGACCGTTTTCATCATTCCACTACTTATTTTATGTTATTGACAATTTTTGCATAGCAACTGTTCTCAGAGTATTTCATCGACCAAAACCAAATCGAAACTGAGAGTCCTCTGTCTCCTTCCCTTCACAATTCGTAACCCCAACTGTTTCCCGGTAAGATCTTCAGTCAATTTTGCTTATTTTCCACTGATACAGTGATGCCTCTGAAGAGAAAAACCCAAGATAAATCTGTTAATCCCTTGATCCCTCCCTCTATAGATTTAGATAACATCCCTTTAGTTAACATGGATTATCTGATTAGTGAAACCCAATGTGACTCTGACTTTTTAGATTTATAATATTGGTTGGAAGACAAGCATGTAGATAAAACTGATGAAATTGGGCTCTTAGAGTCCAATCTTTCCCATTACATATTCCCTCTGACCTTCCAAGCCCCTGAATTTACCAAAAAATGTCAAGCCTGTTATGTCCTTGCCCAAAGAGCTATCATGGACCCATCCGGTGACATCCTCTTTACCATTACTACCCAGTCCATAGAGCAAATGATGCTAGCTCCCACTATGGAAAATAATACTCTTTTCTCCTTAGAAGCCCTCACCCAACTTTATCAAAAGCTAGATTTCGCTACCAGAGCCAAAATCTTTGAGATCTTCTTGCCCGAGAATGCCTAATTACCTAAGAATAATCCTCCATACCCTTCCTCCATATTCCCTGATCAAGCTAAACAAATTATATCCATCATTTCCTATATTTTGGGTTATTATTATGATCAATGGGTAGATGAGCCCATTTTAGGTTTCCTCTACATATTTTCCATAGACAGTGAGCCATCCATTGTATTCAATTTTAGTCAATTCTTGGCTGATGGCATTCATGACCAATTTCTAAAATTTCCCACAGAGTAGGTCTTTAATTACACCTCTATTTTAATCTGTATGTTCCTTTACTATGAGGCAGATAAGTTCACTTTTGCAATATAGAAGCTTGATGATGTAGGAAACCAACAACTAGTAATATTTTGGACTTCATTGGTCATGAAAGAACAACATGAATTTTATTATAAACAATTTATTGAGGAATCTGTTCACCCAACCATGAACATCCTTCATAGTTCAATACAACCCAGAATTGGTGAAGCTATGATCTGATAATCACCCTATGAGTGCCATTAGTTGAAAATCTATTAAACAAAAGGTATTATAGACTCATGTGCTGGTGTGTGTTCTGTGTTATTTAAGCAACGAATCGATCAGATTGCAAATACACAGAAATTTAAATGGAAGGATCTCACAGAAATACAATAAGCAAACACAATACATAGGCAATCTTAATAAGGAGTTCACCCTATTCTCCAGGGCTACATCTCCGGTCTAGCTTTTAGTGGTGGCCTTGTTTTATTGTGCTTTCAGTAGAGAATTACAATGCAGGGACTCAATGTGAGTTCTCCTGAAGCAGGTTTTTGCTTGGCAGGGTGGTTCTTGGATCCCCCAAGCCACTGGAGTACATAGACTCTTCTTCCTACTAGCTCTATGACCTTCTGCTCTGTTACCGGGAATAGTGTCTACTCGGAGCTTTTATTCCCACTAAGACTGGTAGCTATCTTAGAAACAAACAAGTAAAGACTACTTTCGTTTTCCTTTATGAAAATAGATAAGAGTGGAACAAAGGACACCAACCTTAGTTTTGCGCTTGGTTCCTTACTTGATTCCTTTCCTTCCTGGTAGATATTTGCCACTTCTTCTTCGTCTGCCCAGCTTCAAAGAGCACCTGTGGAATCAAAGCAGCATAATACTATCGAAGAACAGAGATCTATATTCATAAATAACACAGGATTAGATATGTATTAACCACACAAATGCATATACAATCAAACATATAAGAATATGGAGGAAAACTTGAATAAATTTATTAATATCAAGAATAGCAAGAGGATTACAGCCAATTGTTCTGACCCAACATCATCCTCCAGCAGGAAAGCCCTTCTTCACCTCAAGTAAAGCTTAGATCACCCAACACTATGAAGTTTCACCAGAAAACCAACAAAACTTCCCTACAAGATACAATATTCCAGCCTCTAACCCCCAGATCTCTGGGATGAGAGATCCATATATAGATATTTGCAAAGGTGTGAATCAGCTCTAGGTTTTTGATTAGTGTCCTCTCTCTGATAGTTCTTGGTTCCACTTAGAGATCTCATTGATCTCTTACTCATTCTTGGGTGAATTCTGAGAGGCAAGTGTCATATGAGAAGTTTCTACAAGATTCCTTGATCATCCACTTAGCAAATTGTCTCCGCCACTTGTCTATTCTCGTCCATCACACCCTATAGAAGGAATTATTAGTATGCATCGCACCTCTTGTGTGTATTAGGTGAGATGCATCACACCTTCTGCACTGGGCATTCAGTATGGTCTAGTTTTGACCAGTTCTGAGTAGTTTTCTGTGGAGAACTTCTGGGAGATGATGTAATCAGCTGACTTTGTTCCTTTAGGTAGTGAAGCAACACTTTTAGGGACTTAGGAGCCCTCAGTTTATGGACATTTATGATTGGGATTGCAGTGCCAAAAAATGTCTATAACAGTTGCCCCCTAAAGCATGAGGTCGTTAATCTTTTGATGTCGGGTGAAATGCTTTATCATGAGGATCCGAAGCTTTTTCGAGCTGGGAGGCAACCTGTAATAAGAGACAATACAATACATTATCTTCATAATATTTTTCATGATCTAGCTGAGGCGGGCATTCCCATACTCAACTTTATAAATTCATTTTCATGTACATAGGACAAACAATCATCTGTGTAGCAGACTGATGATTCAGACTCATCATCCTTTGATTCGGATGATCATCTGTTTGGCAATGATGTACATTTGATGTCTTGATATTCTTGAATATATCGCATCCCAGATGGATGAAACTAGATCTGGGGTCTTCAAAACTCGTTCAATCTTCACTTGGAGTACAAGTCGATCCATGTGAAAAATGTTCTGGAGTCGAACATGGAAAGGCATCGCCTGAGTACTAGCTAATGATGTAAGCTGTTAACAGGCGTGAGAGGAATCGCCAATAATGAAAATGATCCTCAAGGTACTACAGTACAATTCACGCAGTGTGAAAAAGGACTTGGCGTCGAACACCATGCAAAATCTCTTGGTTGAAGGCCATTAATGTAAACCTGTCGCCGAAAGTGAGAAACTTGCCATTGAGGCATGCAAGCTTCAAAGTATTGAAAGGGTTATTCCTAGGTCGACTTCTTGGATAATGAGTTGATGTTGACAAGAAGTGACATGTCGTAGGAGGGCCTTAATGAATCCCACATCTACGACACGGAACGAAGCAAATGATTTTGGAGGTGAAAACGATTTGATGATACAGGGTTTAGGGTGACGGTCATGAAAGAATGGAGCGTGAATGTATTACAGTGGGTGAGACACAGGTGAATTCTCTGAGTGACTTCTCTTGAACATATCAGCGACACTAACGATGGATTGGTAACATTAACCCCAAATATGTATGGTGTGACGAACCAATGGTGATATGACTAGTGAACGAAACAACCCAACTTGACTCGAATGCGAAGAGAAAGTGTCATGTTCAAGAGTGACTTGCTACCAATAAAGTTTTTTCAAGTTTTCTTCCCAATTTTCCCCAGTCATTGCTGACCAGTACCTCTTTATTTTTGTCAAGCTTGGGGAGGATAACATATGCTTGTTCTATAATCTGCCCTTCAGGCGAACCTGTCACTATATTTTAGTGAGCCTAGCGACAGTGAAACTCGTTCTCGTCCATTCGGACAAGTTTGTCGCTATTTGATTTTAACGAGTTTAATGACAAAGATAACTCAGTCCCTTTCAATTTTAGAGAGTTTGAAAGGAATGGAAAGGAGACTCCAATGATTCTTTTTCATCATGTAATCCCTTAAGTCCAAAAAAGCATAAAATAATACAAAAGGGATGAATTTTCGATAGTTTTAACGAGCCGAACAAGACAAGCGCTCGATCTTTTTGTGTAATAATCCCTCAAATCCAAAAAGACTAAAATCTAGAGGAGGTATAGCACTTCCGATGACTTCAACGAGACGAAGAGGCCAATCGCTCGGCAATCTTTTCATATTTTATGAGTCAATTGAAAAGAGCTTAAAGGAGACTCGTTTTCGAGGAAAGAGTGATGATTTTTAGTAGCAGTTGATTCCAGGTAAGGTTTGGAATTCTCCAATCACGGTAGTGTCACAAGGATGGCAAATAGAATCACTCTTCATAGATGTTCCTCGATGGGGTAAACAATCATATGGGGGTGAATGATCGACTAAAAGCCAGAGTGGAGGTGATGATGAGAACACGACCAAGGCTCAAAAGTTGGTGATAAGGCATTCACAATGGTTATTTACTGGTTCATTTTTAATGAGCTTAAACTCTGGGGGAAACATTTGCTCATGACTTATGTTTATTTTTTTACGAGCTTGAACTATGTCCTAAAACTGTTCGTGATAATGGTCATTGAGTCTTTGATTCACCATTCGCATTTTGTTCTTTCAAAGATTGTACTACCTGTTCATTTGCTTCATCAAACCGATTAGAAATGAAAACATATGCTTGATTAATGAGTTAAGAACACTAATATTTTACTCGAATTACATGCATGGTAAATTAAAAGTGACTTTTACCTCTCATTTTACCATTTCATTTGAACTTGGTTTGTTGGAGCTCTGGAGGTGCTTTCCCCCCCGATTTTCACCAACTGATTTTGGGAGATTCTGTGGACGATTCCTGACGTCGCTTGGACCAGGTAGGAGCTAAACTTGTACTCTTCAATTGCATTCTTTTCTTTTTAAATTCTAAGCCTGTTTCCTTGTTCTGCTGAGCCTCTAGGGTTTGAATAACTCTCCCAAGCACCATCGCACCCTTCCTTAATCGAAAGGTTCGATGCATACTAGTCTTCTCTTTGGCTAGTCAGTATGCATCGCTCCCAGTACACTTACTGGGGTGCGATGGGCACAAGGAGGAAAATTTTTGCACAGTTTTCTCATAGATTTTTGCCTGTTTTTTCCAAAATGAAGATCCTAACTCTTCTCTTGTTTGTTTTTCAGAGATTCATCAGAGAAAAATGGTTGTTACATGGCGAGAACGCGAGCATGAAGAAGAGGACATTGTTGCTTTACATGATCCAGGTACAGTAGCTGCATTGCAGAATTGTGGCTTGTTGAAGTTTTTCCATATCTCTAGCATGAGGCAACAAATCATCTTGTTGCAATATTTCCTCAATGCCTAGGATCCTATCAACCAGGTGTTCCCGATTAGGGGTAAATCGATCCCCTTGACTATCGTGGACATCTATTTTCTGACCGGTTTATCGAGGCATGGTGCCCCTCTCTCATTATCAGGCTCCGCCTGTGGGGGTGAGTCCGTGAGGGAGTACATTCGTCAGCACTACAGAGAGGGATCTCAACCAAGTACAGACGGAAATATCAATATCCAAGATGTCACTGACTGGCCCTTGCGGACCATTCTGTTCACTTTTGCTAGACTGGCTGGTAGTTCTGCTCTTCACATAGCTAACAGGTCTTACATGCAGTATGCTTTGGAATACCTTGAACCGAAGGTGTTCAACTGGTGTGATGCAGTACTCTCTGTGATGAAAGAAAAACTGACCAAGGTGAAAAGTGGAAGATCCAAGAACTTCGGCTATGGTTCTATTTTTATGGCTTTTGCTTTGGAGAGAATCCCACTGATGCAGCCACAGTACATCTCACTTGGCCTACCTCCACCGACTGAACCATGGATGCAGAGATGGGTTGACCTCATGTCTTGGCATGCTGGCCAGCCTCAGATTTCTTTTTCTGATACTTTCTTCAAGTGGCTCGATCATCAGGATATGGTTTATGCCAAGTTCCCATATGCTAGCATGGATTTCCGGGGTGATCCAGATTTGGTGTTGCCGGCCGGCGAGCAGTGGGGTGCTATGGGTAAACCTTCTGACCATATCTTTGTTCATTGTTCTTTATAATGTTCTTATGTTTTCTTGACTAAGACTAATCAAAACTCATGTGCTCATGTAGATATTGGACCAATTCAACCGGCAGTACGCCGCAGAGACTGAGCGGCCACTCCAGCAGGAGAGGCTGTTGGGAGTGCCATCCTTCGCGACCTTGACGTGGTTGAGAATCTTTCAGCACTACATGACCAGATCGAGGGTATTACCCTTGGTATCCTAGATGTGAGGACCGACAAGCTGCCTCTGCGGTTGCAACAACATACTACTGGAGTGCCGAACCGATGGACTAGGCTTTTACGCATGATTGTACAAGTGGTGACTTGTTATCACCAGCATCATTAGACTAGGGTGCCCCCTAGCATTTTGAGTTTTGGGTCACTTGACCAATCTTTTCTTGGTTACAGAACATTATGTATAAACTATAAACAGTTATGTATATATTTTTTATTTTCGAAGCTTTATTTTGGTTAAGTTACATGATCCTGCTGCATATATTGATGTGATGCTTCTTTTTATAAATGTCTCAAATGTCTATCTAACACATAATTTGCCAATGAGTCTGTTAATGTGTTTAAAATTCTGTAAATATGTTGATATTGGATGAAATCAAATTTTCTTTCAAAAATTCTGACTCTTAGGAACATGCGATAGATAGCCGGATTTCGTATAGAATAGATGCCAGTGAGTTGTAGAATGACGAGCTGTGAGTCTAGCCTGACGACAAGTCGGCATATGCCATGTGTGATGGCATCAGAGAGGAATTCTATCAATGCGTTTTATTCAGTGATATTGTTCATCGACTGACCAGTACATACCCCTCTGAAACTTACTAACTCGCCGCTGGGATTGAAAATGGGCCCATGCTGCAGAAGACCGGTTCCACGAACTACGACTTGCTCCGTCGTCATATCCAATGAATGATTCCAATAGGTTCAACATCTACAACAAATGAAAAAAGTGGATTACCTAACCAAAATAATTTTCTCTTGGCAAAAACAAAAATGTAACAAAAGCACGAGGATTACTACGCAGAACTAGGCATAGTAATGCTTGAGGTACAACCTGTTGCGAGGTTGTGCTAGTGGAATCCCATCATAGTCCATCAACTCGTAGGCTCCTTTTGCTAATACCCACTTAACAATATAGGGACCCATCCATAACGATTTGAATTTCCCTGCTCCCAACTTATTGGATTCCTGGTCGTAAAGTAAGACTAGGTCACCTTCTAAGAAGACGTGAGGTTTGACGTTTTTGTCGAACTGTACTTTGACTTGTTTCTTATGAGCTTTGTTAGTCGAAGCTAGATCATGACGGATTTCATCCAATTGGACTATTTCCAAGAAATGATCCTCTTCTTCTGAGGTCACGGGGCGAAGGTCGGCTGCGAGTTTGAGGGATGAGATTTCACATTGAACAAGTAAGATTGCTTCCAGACCGTCCACAAGTTGAAAAGGTGTAAACCTGGTTGCATTTCTTACCGATGTTCGGTATGCACACAAGGCCAAGTACAGGATCAGGTGCCAATCCCATTTATGGACTCTGATCATTCTTTGCAGCATGCGCTTTAGGACCTTGTTGATCGCCTCAACCTGTCTGTTAGCTTGCAGATAATACGGAGTAGAGTTGTCGTGGGATAGTCCTAATTTGGTAGCCAACTCAACCATCATGTGATTGCGAAAATGTGATCCATGATCTGTGACTATGGCCTGTGGAATGCCGGATATGGAGACTACGTGATTGAAAAAGAAAAGGGCAGCCATTTTGCCGTTGTTGTTTAATGTAGGCATCGCCTCGGCCCATTCGGTAAAATAGTCTGCCGCGACTATGAGATACCCATGCCCCCTGGCCGAGGTGGGGTTACATGTCATGAATTCACGCCTCATTTGGCGAATGGCCCAACATCAACTACTGGTTGCAACAATACAGGTGGTCTCCTAGTTTTTCCATCAAAAATTTGGCAAGCATGGCAACTTCTAACTGTGGTTATGCAATCTTTGAACATTGTTGGTCAAAAGTATCTTGCTCGCAAAAAATTTTGCACTGTAGCATAACCAGATTGATGCCCCCCACATGCGCCTGAATGAAAATCATTCAGGATTTTTTCAGCCTCCTCATGGGTGAGGCACCTCTGCAGAACTGTATTGATACCACGATGGTAAAGGGTATCACCGACAATCACGTAGTCTTTCGCTTGGTATCGAATACGTCGTTGTTCAGAGTGTGAGGTATTAGACCTATATGTTTGTGTCTGGAGATAGATGATTATATCTCCATACCATAGATTGCTTGAAGATATCAGAAACAATTTTTCATCCACGATTTCTTCTTCGGATGTTGCATTGTTCGATGACGATGGGAGATCACATAGTAACTCCACGAATACCAGGGCTTTCTTTGATTTGGATTTTTTGAATTCCATATCAAACTCTTGTAGAATCGATATCCATTTTGAATAGTTTCCCCCCACCAACTGTCGCGACAATATATAAGTCATGGGGTTGCAATCTGATAAAATGGTAGTTTTTCTGAAGAGGATGTAGTGTCGAAATCTCTGTATCACTTGAACAGCTGTTAGGGCGAGATTTTCAACGTAGGAGTATTTCATTTCCGTATCATTTAAGTTTCAGCTTAAATAATATATAGGATGTTCAATTCCATTGTCTTCTTGAACTAAAACCATTGCTATGGTCGTATCTGCTGCAACCAGATATAGGTTACAGTCTTTTTGATAATCAGGAGCATAAATTAATGATGCTTGTATTAGAGATTGCTTTAAAGCATCAAAGGAAGCTTGTGCAATCTGATCCCAAACGAAGGGTACTTCTTTTTTCAATAGACGAGTATAACCTTTAGCTAGTTCGGCGTAATTTGGAATGAACCCCCTAAGGAAGTTTGCTTTCCCTTGGAGTTTCTGAATCTGAAGCAAGTTTGAAGGTGGAGGAAAATCAATGATTGCCTGAACCTTGCATGGGTCGAGACAAATCCCATCCTTTGAGACCACAAAGCCAAGTAAACGACCAGAACTGACACAAAACAAACATTTGTGTGGATTGAGTCATCTTGTAGTGTCGACAACGTAGAAATATCACTCTCAAATGGCACGGATGATCGGTCCACTTTCACGAATGAGCTGGAAGATCATCAAGATATGGTTGAACGATGTTTCTGATGTCATGGAAAGCATAGTTCATTGCTCTCTGAAAATGTTCCCCTACGTTCTTCAAACCAAAGGGTGGCTTACGATATGCGAATGTGCCCCACAGACAAATGAATGCAGTCTTTGACTGGTCCTATGGGCGGATATTTATTTGATTATACCCAGAAAATCCATCCATAAATGAAAAGATTTCGCATCCGGCACATTCATCAATTATCTGGTCAATAAAGGGTGTAGGGTAGTTGTCTTTGGGACAAGCTTGATTTACATCCTTGTAATCGATGCACACTCTAATCATTCCTTGTTTTTTCATCACAAGAACAATATTCGATACCCAATCAGTCAGAGGAATGGGGTAAATAAATCCTGCATGGAGGAGTTTTTCAACTTCTGCCTTGATGGCAACGGCTTTCTTGGGGTGCACCTGCCGTAGCCGTTGTCGTACCGGTTTGACATTTGGATACATCTTAATTTTGTGTTCAACTATGCTCGAGTCAATACCTGGCATTTCATCATATGACCAAGCAAAGACATTTCTAAACTCGCAAAAGAGAGCACTATATATTTCCAGTTCTTGAGAAGAACAAGATTTGCCAACATGGATATTCTCTACAACATCTGTTTTGGTCGAGATATTTATGGCAGTAGTCTCTTTGATATTGGATAGGTTTCTCTCGGAATCCACCATATTTACAGTATTTGTCAAAAAGTCAAATACTAAAGGATGGTGTAGGTTGCTAGAATTATCTTCTTTCTAGTTCAGAAGATGGGAACGATGGTGGTAATCTTCCCATGGTGCCCTATTAATCATCATCGATTGAATGATTCCTTCATCTGTAGGGTGTACTTGCGACCAAGGATCTGAAGGGTTGCCATATTCGTTAGACCTATCTATCCAAACGCTTGATGAGCGTTGATACAGGTTTGCCTCCCATGCTGAAAACATTGATTTCTATAATATTTCCAGTGGGCTTAGAGGCAATACCTACAAATGATCCATTTTAACATCGTTTTCTAACATCTTTTGAAGGGAAGATATCATATTGAAGGTTCCTATGTTAGCCACTTCCGCCAAATTGGTTGGAGGCGGTAGGGTAAAATTTCCCATTAATGTGGGGTCTTTTAGTAGGCCTACTCCGATATTTTGAAGCATGCTAGGGCTTCCATGGATCATCGGAATGCTTCCCGTAACTTGCGAACTGTTGGGGAGAAAAGCTTGTTGGTTGATTATTGTAATTACTCCTTGGGAAGGAAATGCAATTTTCCTAAACTACGTTGATACAACGGCTGCCATGGCATATATCCAGGGTCTTCCTAGTAGGATGTTGTAATCGAGGTTTCCGTCGATGACTTCAACATCAATTTCTACTATTTTTCCCCCCAGTTCGACTTGCAAGTTACTTAATATTCCATATGGGGTGTATGTTCATCCATCAAATGCATTCAATGTCGTCGACGATCGCAACAAGGATGGAGACCCTAGAGTTTTCCAGCAACTCATCGACATGATACATGTGGATGCCCCTGTTACACAGCAATTTGTCACCATCCCTGCTATCCCTCTCCCACATCTTGGAGGAATCATTCTGGGACCTATGAGAAGTGACATGGCCTACAAACACTTGCATTACATTCCCCTGAACATGAGCTTTATTTTCCCTGAAGACATCTCCTGCTAAAAACCCCTAAAAATACCTCTTTTTCCATTGGCACGGTTCCAGAGTGCAGCCCTCACGCCAAGGGGGAAAATCCTCCAAAGAGGGCGTGCCAGTTGGTGCTCTGTCATAGAGTCGCACCCGCGCCAACCATAATCAGTGGTGTTTTTTAAAAAACAAATGGCGGAAGTTTCATCCTAACAAATTCCTGGACTACATCTATCTTGAGTTGGGTGGTTTGGCTACGGATTTCCATAGAGAGGAAGTGGTTTGCCACCTCTCATGGAAGCTTTCTTGATGATATGGCCAATCCCATGATTATTGTGGATGATTCCAACTCCCCTTCCTCCATATATAAAAGCTTTTCCATTTTCCTTGGCAAGCTAGTTCTAGAGTTCCAGAGATTGAGAATTGTCAAGTTTCCAAGAGCTTCATGCTGCAAGAGCCTTCTTAATTCCCATAAGGCCAAATCCAAGCAAGGAGATTATTGTCCAAAAACCAAAGAGAGAGGCTTGTCCTTACTCCCAACAAGATTTACGAGACATGTACTTCTGACTACCCCGCCAAAGGAGAATCCAGTGTCAGAACTTTGGTTGTATTCTTCTTTGATTAAGTATTAATGAAAGGCTATTGGTTATGGTTCCACTCTTGTTTTTATTTGTGATGATGATGAGTTATATCCTTTATGACTAATATATAGTTGCATATGCTGGATTTCATGCTTGTGTTTGTGTCATTTCTTGTATGTGCAAGTGTCCATTCATAGAGATCATGGGGATTATGATCTGTCGGAGCAAAGGAACGGGAGCACCACCTCTTCTACAAGCACTAGCATTGGAATCCTAGTAGGCCTTCATCACTGGTCTGTTAATTTGCAACTAGGAACTTGCACTATAGCATTTGATTGTTGCTAGACCCGATCTGGGCTAGTACGGATCGCCTCTGTCCGCAGAGAGGATTTACCTCCTCAACAATTTGGCGACTCCGCTAGGGAGCTTGCCTTGCCTTTTTGGTTGTTTCTTGATTTTTACCTCCTTGGTCAGCCTTTTGGGTTGAGTTCTTTTGCTATTTCTTGCTTCTTGGTTTACCTGGTTATTGTGGGCATAGTTTTGGATTGCTTATTTTTTATTTTGCATAGCAAACTTTACTGGCGCGCTTTTCTAGCGTAACAGTCACGTCAATTGGCACTAGTTGTCAATATACAACCCGCGCCAATCCTTAAAAGGTGCTAGTAGAAGCCTGACAGTCGCGCCAGGCCTGGGAACTTTTAAAGTTTGCTTGTTTTAAGCCTTCTGAGCTTGGTCTTTGTTTTTGGATACATTTTCTCGACTTCTTGAGTGTGTTGGAGTCTTGTTTGACTGTTTTTAACCTTTACCCTTTGGTTGTTTGCCATTTTCTATCGATTTCACGTTTTTAGCCCTAGGGCATCTAGTGGCTTTGTGTGTCGAGCCTTCCTTAGGAGTTTTTGGTCTTCTATTGGTCCAATCGACTTTCTGATTACTCCCTTGCACTCATTTAGTGGTTGTTAATCATCTTATTGCGTTATTTGAGTGACCTACCTCTTTTTCACATGAATTCCGCTTTGTTTCGCTTTGGGCCTAGATTACACGACTCATTTGTGTCTTTAGGAATTTTCTCAGTTTTGAAGGGCTGCTTTGTCATTTAGGGATCTGATTGTGCTTGCATTGAGTGAAATTTTCTTGTTTTACTCTTTTATTATCATTTCTCAAAGTTTGTTTAGTGCATCTTGCCATCAACACCAAAAAAAATCTCTTTTGCCTTTCATTAGCTAATGTGAATTAGAGCTTTTCGTTGTTATTAGTGATTAGTGATCAGAAGGAAAGTATTTTAATTTCCATTAGCTGCATTAGAGATATTGTTGTTTATTTTATGATCATTTTGTTTGTGTGAAAGCTCTCAACTCTCTCATAGTTAGCATTTCATCGAATAAAATGATATATTGTGGCATATAGTTTGCATTTAGGAAGTTTTGAGACATTACATACAGTAAGGCCTAAAAACTAAAACATAATCCAAGATCAACTTTAAAATGAACTGAATGAATCTAACAATGCATTGGAGCATAACGCACACTATTTAGAGGTCTAGGCTAGAGACGTTCTCCAGCATCGTTAAACCTAGTCACTTTTGTTTCCACTCAAGGTTGGGTGATTCCTCCTTCTGTGACTCAATAGCGGTCTAGTGCGGAATTGTACTCCCATGTACCGTCGAGTATATGGGGAGACCCCACTAGGTTATCATCCTTTATCCATAGGAAGCCGTGTCTGCTGCCTTATGACCCGTAATGCACCAAACACAGCTTCGGGAAGATTGACTGCCGTACAGAAAGTCCTTGGTTTTCATATGATTGGCAAGGTGTATATGCAGTTTTATGGATTGTCTGGTAAACCTTTTGCCTAGTTCTCCAGAGTAGTCACTTTTGATCCTTTTCAGACTCCTTAAAAGAAAAGGCTCATTTGAGCATTTGTCACTTCGGGCTCATTAAACATTTGAAGGCGACTAGAGTGATCTTTTTGTCCTTTTCTCGACTCTTTAAAGATGAAAAGGTCAAGTTATGTCCTTGTGTCTTAAAATTTATTTGGCCACGTTCACATTTACCCTATTAGATCTTGTTTGCGTTAGCTTGAGTAGGGTCCTTTCTCATTAGTTTGCCTAGGATTTTTTGAATAGAATCATCCTAGCAGAATCGTCGATCCTGTCTCCCGTTCCAAGTGACCAAGGGTCTCCTTCTTCTGTTGCTCCTCAGACACCGATTGGTAGTGGTACTCTCCCTGTTATTCTGAGTATCCAACCGCTGAAATATCGCACTCCAGAAGATGATTTTTACAATATCCATTGGAACCCTGTTTGGGAGCCTTCCGAAGAGGATACTCTTATTACTCCTGGTGTTTCGGTTCCAATGTCTTCCTCTGATATGGATGACACATCCCCCATCGCAAGTGAAACATCCATTGTGACAAGTGTTGAAACTCCTATCTCGGTGGAAACCCCACCCTTCAGTGTCACCCCTCTCGGTGTCACGTTTCCCTTATGTTATAGGGCTTTGATGGATGTTATTGGTTCTAGGAACTCCTTCTCAGGTACCATGTGGGATCACAACATCACTCCCACTTCGGGATATTTTATTCCCCAAATTCACAATACATCTGTCTCTTCAGTCCCGACTATTCCAACTGTCTGTGTAGCTTCTTTAGCGCCTGTTGTTAGTGCCATAACTGCATCCTCGGTTGTGACCACTTTTGTTGGTCCGTCCCCCGGTTTAGTAAACAGTGGCTAGTCGGTACCTACATCCGAAGTTGTCGATCCTACGCTTGGTGCCCCATCTTATTCTGGTTCCATTCTAATAAGGGGGGGCATACAATCAATATTTGCAAGCCGTCCAGAATCTGGGCTCGCAAGTTCCATTTCATTACTATGATCCTGTAGGGCATCATCTTTATATTGGATCCTTGCCATCTCAGCCTGCGGTTGAGGTCTCAGTCCCGTTGAACGTTGCTTGGGGTACCACTCGTTATGGTGGTGGCCAAGCGCCCCCTGCGGATTTTCAAGGACCACCTTATCAAGGTCAGCCGTCTTACACGCAGCCTTCCTATGGGAAGCAATATTACGGACAATCTTATCCAAGGAAGCTTGGAGGCCCACAAGGACAACCCTTTCAGGGACAACCTTCGGCCTATGGTGGTCCATCTTTCAGTTATCTTGGGCAACCCTTTGGAAATCCAAGACAACCTTATATGGAACAAGGACAACCTGGGGTCTAGCAAGGATACCCTTCTGGTCAACCCTCTGGAAATCTAGGACAATCTGGGCTCTAGCAAGGATACCCTTCTGGGCAAACCTCTGGAAATCCAGGACAACCTTATATGCAACAAGGATAACCTAGGCTCCAGCAGGCATACCCTTCTGGGTAGGGTGGTCAGCCTTACGTACAGTAAGGCCAACCCACTGTCCAGTCTGGTCAACCATCTGGACAAGTTGGTCAACCTCAAATTCAATCAGGCCAACCAACTGTCCAATCCGCTCAGCCGTCTGGTCCATCAGGACAACCCTCGATTGTGCAAGGACATCCCAACACCCAGCAAGCTCAACCTTCTGGGCAGATGGGCCAATCTCAAACTCAATTAGGACAACCTTTTGGCCAGGTGGCTCAACCCCAATCCTCTCAAGGACATATTTTTGGGCCTGCTCAACCGGGCATGCAAATGGTTCTTGCTTCTCAAGCTCCACCCAGTTTCCAACCCCAGGCTGGGCCCCAGACCCAAGATGGTCTTCAAATGCAAGTTGGGTTTCAATCTCAACCTCGTTACCAAGCGCAGCTTGGCCCCCAAGCTCAATATGGAGCCCAACAGCCTTATGGTTTCCAACAATCCCAGGGGCAAGCTCAGTTTTCCCTATACCAAAATTATCAACAAATGTAGGTGAGTCCTTATTAGAATTACCAGCAACAGTTTGTTGCTCCTGCAGGTCAAGTTGGTAATCAATGGAATGTTGGGGGAAAATCCAGGGTTAGCCGTCTAGTTATGGCTATAACCCCTATAGACAAAATCCCTATGGACAAAACCCCTATGGGCCAGGTCCGTCCAGACAAAATCAATGGGGGAAACCAACAACTGGTTAGAACCCTGGTGCTACCCCTTACCCATGGCCACAGATGTCCTTCAATCCTCAGTTACCCTTCTTAGCAACATTGGAACTGTCAGATGTGTCCAAACTAACTAATGATCCTATTCTTCATAATACATATTGGCCACCAGTTCCAACCAAGATTCCCGGTGATTGTCCCAAATTCAATGGCAAATCTGGAGAAGACCCGAAAGCCCACGTTATGACTTATCATCTCTGGTGTTCGTCAAATTCGTGGCTTGACGATTCAGTCTAGCTCCGCCTTTTTCAAAGGACCCTCACTGGCTGTGCTGCTAAGTGGTATATTGAGCTAGCCCACGGATCTTTTCAAGATTTTAACTCGTTGGCAATGGCATTTTTAACTCATTTTCAGTTGCCAATTTGGTATGAGATAGGAACGCATCTCCTCACGTCTCTTAAATAGGATACGGCCATGCACATCTCCGGTCATATCTAGGAATGGAGACGGCGTCATCGTTTGATTAAGTTTTGGATTCTTGATCAGCTCCTGACCGATTGGTTTACAACCTCCTTCGTCCCTGCGATTACACGGGACATTGCTATGGGGGCATGTGTAACTGAAGAGTAGGCCATTACGCGTGCTCAGTACCTTGACTTGGTTTATTCCCAGTCCGGTACCCTATATGATTATTTGCCTGATGACCCGAGGCCCCTCACTTCCAAAACTCCGCCAAATCCATCTGTTGATAATGTCATTAGATCTGTAAATCCATCCTCTAAGAAATATTCCGCGAACCCTGGGAAACAAAATTCGAATGCTTCGAACGAAAATACTTCTCAAGCTATGTCTAATTCTGGTAATACTTCTGAGGTTAACACCGTCCAGTCCACCATGGTGTATAAAGCCTCAAAAGGAAAAAAGAAGGGAAAAGGGAAAAATAAAGCTAATCAACCCAAGCAGGATTCCCCTAAACCTCCACCCGAGGAAGGAGCCAAACGCAAACCCAAATATCCTTGTCTTATCTGCGATGAGGATCACTACACCAAAGACTGCCCAAGGCGGTCCGAAGTTAGTCGCTTGGTGAAAGGTGCTCCTGGGACTCCTGTGGTGCTGAAAGAACCTTTCCCCTCACAGAAAACGCAAATGGTGGCTGACCCATCCCAATCCTCTTCTCCCTATGGTTCTCAAGTCTTCATGGTTGGAACAATTCCCGTTCACATTACTACTTGAGCAAAAAAATATCTGTCACTTGCCGGGAAAGAGCCTGAGGTCCCCTCAAGTGCTCCTTCGCCTAGTTCTGGTCCAGTCCATATCGAGAGACCTAACACTGAGATGCCTATTCGACCCCCTCCTAAAGGTGTACTCCGGAGATCTTCTTACAACCCTAATGCTCATGCTGCTCAGCACTACAGAATCGTTGAGGACTTAGCTCAGGCTCCGTCAGCTATGTCCGCTCTAGAAGTCCTCCAGAGCTGCCCCTCCTAGAGGAAGTCCTTGCTATCAGCCATCGGTGGCATCAACCCAGCCGACTCGGATTTGATCACTTTTGATCTCGAAAGCCATGTACTGAGACTGCCTCATCAGATTGCCTTCCTTATTCAGGTCATCATCAACTCTAAAACAATTCATCGTACGGTTATTGATGAAGGCGCTTCGACTTGCATTATGTCTGTTTCTTGTTGGAAGGCTATTGGTTCTCCGACCTTGAGTTAGTCTCCTACAACCTTAGAAGCCTTTGATGGGAGAGAGTCTTGCCCTTATGGTATCTTCCAACACTTGCCTCTTACTTTGGAAGGGAAGACTGTCGAAGTGGAAGTTGAAGTCGTTGATGCTAATCTAACTTACAACCTCCTTTTGGGCCGAAGCTGGACATATGCCATGCGAGCCATGGCTTCATCTCTATTTCGTGTCATTCGTTTCCCTCATCAGGGGAAGATTGTCACAGTTGACCAGCTCTCTTTCTTCGCCTCCTCTTCCGAAGGCAACGTGCCTTTGTGGAGCATACCTCCATTCCATTAGAGAGTGTGGGAGCTGGGCTCCTTAAAGACCCTGCCCTTATGGGTGTCTTTTCACTCCCACCTCTGAACGTCGCTCCTATCAATATGATTTCCGTTCATTCTGATTCCCCAATGCACACTGTCGCTACCCTCGGCCCCTTTGCCAAACGGGGCATTGATTATATAGTCGGTAACCCTAGCTTGGCTGGAGGGCATGGGCATATCATTGGTGTCGTTGATCATTTTACAAAACGGGCCGAGATGACGCCTACACTATCTAGGCTGGTCACACAGCGATGCAACTGGGTAAGCCCCGAAATGGGCTTTACTTGAACAAGTATTATGCGTGCACTCTATTTTTTACATACGTGTGCTTTAGCAGGTGTGTTGTGTATGCATGTTTTCATGCTTTTGGCTTGGTGTGTCGACGTGATTGCTGCTTATTGTGTCCTTTTGCTTCTTGTACAGATGTCTCGTTCACCTTACGTTGGTTTCGCCGACGGTGCCTCCCATAGTACACGCAACCTGTCTTCTACGGCATGGGTGATCTACGATCCTCATGGTGAGCTAGTAGACCTTCAAGGGGTTTGTCTAGGTTGTACCACGAACAATGTTTCTGAGTATAGTGATGTTATTGAGTTACTGGCCGAGGTGATTAATCTCGGTATTCGAACATTGGTTGTGAACCTGGATTCTCAGCTTGTCGTCCACCAGCTCAATGGGCGATATTCCATCAGAGACCATCGGATTCTAAGGTTATATATACGTGTTAAGTTGTTGGAAAGGAATTTTGATTTCATCACATATCAACATATTCCAAGACTATTAAATACGTTAACTGATGCATTAGCCAATTATGTATTAGATAGACATTTGCATAACATGTAATTAAAACAACAAAAGAAGCATAAAAAACACAATAAACCATAAACATATGTATATATATATAGGTCAAAATGTTTGCACAACGTGCATCACATATATCAAAAAATATACATGTTCATCTTAATACATCCAGAGACAACATGTCTCTCAAAAAATATGCATGAAAATAAACCCTAGATGTCTAATCCCTGTGGTGCTCATGGTAGCACGTCACCGCATGCACTAGGCGTCTCAGAAGACGGTGGATGCGACTAGGCACTCCCACTGTATGTCTCTGGCACGCTAGTGGGACATCCGCCATCCAGGCATAATCTGGAATCCCCCGAGCAATTCCCTCAAGGTTCTGGATTAGTTCCCCTCCCTTGGCACCCTCTTCCTGAGGGTCAGCTGCAGGCTGGTTTCTCTGCACAATAGGAGACATGTCGGCTGGTCTCTCTGGCCCAACATCTGCATACACATATTACTGTTGTTAGAACGAGCATGTATTAACAAAAAAAAATCATAAAACATAAAATCAAATAGAGATCATACCCAGCTCCTCGTCCCACTCATCTCCCTCTGGCAGTGGGAGATCTAGGTCACCAGTGAAGTCAGTCCCTGCATATGGCCAATCTTAGACCATGATCAGCTGACGACGTAACCACCCAAAAAAATCTAGCCTCCAGGACATCTATTGGCCTCCTCCCCCTCTGGGCATCAATGCTGCCCAGCAAGTCATTCTCGGCTCTCGTGGCACTGGATCAGCTACGATGGCCCCTTGGCCCTGAAATATTGGTAATTTTTCTAGAATGAACGATACCATGATAGAACCATAGCCAAACTGTTTCAGTTTGCCTCACTTACATTTTTTAAGCTGTCTCTTCATGTTTGTAGTCACTGTTGTGGCCCAATCAAATATGGTGGGATTTAGACACTCTGTGGCCAATAAGAGCTAGTTTTTGGTTGCCTCGTGTGGTGCCTGTGCCCTCACAGACTGCATGATGGTAAATAGCACCACCTTGAGTGTTAGATCCCGGATGGTGGCAATATCCACCTTTGCACTCCCAGATCCGAATTGTGCCCCTGGGCACACTCGTTCCATCACCTCACCCATCTTCTCGCCAGATGGTCTGCTTCCTGTCAATATGGGCATCGAACCTCTGCATGACAATCCCGTGATAAAGTAGATGTCAGAAACATCCAGTTACAATACTTGATCTCGCAATCGGAACACTTTCTCGTTTTCGTCCCAAAGCTTGATCAAGTAGTGTAAGAGCTCAGGTTGAGATCATAAGGCGTCAAGAAGAATTTTTTCAACCCAAAATTCCTGAGGGCATCCATGCAAACTTCATATTCCATGGCCAATTCGTCCAATCTATCGTGCTCCCTTTCTTTCCATTCAACCACCATTTTGCTCGGTTTCCTGCATCCACATGGTCAAAAAAAACCTTGATTAGATCTCTGGTAGGCTCAAAATGCGTTCAAATCACTTGCAAATTTGAAATTTAAAGGAAAAAATTTACTTGGACCGTTGGCGCGACTGTTTTTAAAACAGTCGCGCCCTTTGGCACGGGCCTTTGGCGTATAAAGGACCATTGGCGCGGGTCCGTGCCCGATACCCGCACCAATGGGCACGACCCTAATTTTTTCAATTCCTTCCACAGAGATCAAATGAGCAAGAGAAAACTATTAAACAATGGATTAAAATTGAGTGCTAGGAAGCGCCTCTTACCTGGAACTAACAGAGCTCTAAATGGTAGCGCAAATCTATCACAATCGTCGCCCGAAGTTCGCACACCAAATGGATCACTGCTACTCTTCAGTGAGGTAAAAAGTAAAAGGTAATTTGTTTTTACCATTTGACATATTTATAACTTTTTCAACTCAAAATAGGTTTTACAAGTTATTTTTTATGAATATTATAATATATTTTTTGTCGAAAATGGGTTTTACACTTGCTTTTTGTGCAGCGATAGGTTTTTATGCGACTTAGACAGTGAAACGAGTTATATTTTATACTTTTTCAGACTCGGTAAATACATGAAAAAGTCATTTTGGAGTCATATTTCAGCTCTTTTCTGACTGTCTAAAAATGAAAAGATTGTCGAGTTATTCCTCTTGACTCGCTAAATGTAAATAAGAGGCGTTCATCTTTAAACTCTTTTCCGACCGTGTAAAGACGAAAAGATTGTCGGGCCCTTATCATTTTAGGCTCGTTAACAGTTACGAAATGATGTGATTTCAGTCGCTTTTTTACTTTTTCAGGTCGAAGTCACTAATCATGAAAAGTACTCCTCGATCGTAATGGTCTGGCGGTTCTTTCAAACATTGTTTTATACCTTTTCAGGCTTGAGAGACACAACTTTACGAAAAAGGATACCCCTAGAGTTTACTTTTCTGCTGTCTTTTCAAACTCTCTAAACATGAAAAGACACCCAGTTCTTCCTTTGTCAGACTCATGAAAACTTAATGACATTGGATTCCGTCGAAATTAAGCTTTACAAGCATATGTTATCCCCGTCAAGCTTGTCAATAAAAATAACTAGGGTACTCGCCAGAAATGGTGGGGAAAATAGAACCAAAATCATTGTCGTGTCAGTAGTATGTCACCCTTGAACATGGCACTTTTCCGCATTCATATCTGGGTGGGGACATCTCATCTCGTTTTTCACTTGCCTCCGTGGGTTTGGGTGATCCTATTTGACCTCTCATCTGCTCTTTGCGTTGTCACCATGACCTCTGATTGATTGATGTCAAATACTTCCAAGTCCACTGTCGTGCCACCGATATGTTCAAGAGAAGTTGACCTCTGCGAAATATTTACCCTCCCTCTAATAACTCACATAATCCTGATTCACAAAAACATTATCTTCCTCTGTCTCGCGTCGATGATGTGGGAAACACTATGGCCCACCTTCAATCAAGGTCACTTCCTTTCGACCTCAGCTCATTATCTAGGAAGTTCATCTAGAGACTCCCTTCCGGTGCCTTGGATCCTGCATGCCTCAATGGCAGGTTCTTCATGTTCGATGTGATGTTTTCATCATTGGCCTCCGATTGAATGATTCTACAGGTGTTCAACACTGGCTCACTGATTCACATGCCGTAGATTGTACCTGTAGTACCTTGAGGGCCATTTTCATTATTGGTGGTACCTCTCGCGTCTGTTAACAACTTTCATCATTGGCTGGTAATCAAATGATGTTCCTGCATGTTCGACTTCGGCTCCTATATTTGCATGCTTGAATTTGTACTTTGTTCAGGTCAAGATGGAACGCAAGACCCTGGATTTTGTCTGTTGGGATCCAGGCTGTGATTTTGTGGATTATCATGATTATTACATGACTCATTCACTGGATGGTTGCGACCATGCCTGAGTCTATTTATCGATCCTCACTAGATGGCTATGCCCATACCTTGGATCTAGATTATTATGTACTCTGTTATGGATGGCTACGCCCATACCACATATATCATGTATTTGAGATATCAGTTGTACTTCTCCACGGAGGTTTTCCAGTGGTAGTGTTTTCGGCTGGACATTTTCTCGTAAAGCATTTCACCCCTCTCTCTCGGGCCTCATGCTTTAGGGGGCATCTGTTACACAACAATTTGTCACCATCCCTGCTACCCCTCTCCCGCATCTTGGAGGACTCATTCTGGGACCTATGAGAACTGACACGGCCTACAAACACTTGCATTACATTCCCCTAAACATGAGATTTATTTTCCCTGAAGACATCTCCTGCTAAAAACCCCTAAAAATACCTCTTTTTCCATTGGCGCAGTTCTAGAGTGCAGCCCTCGCGCCAAGGGGGAAAATCCTCCAAAGAGGGTGCACCAGTTGGTGCTCTGTCATAGAGTCGCACCCACACCAACCATAATCAGTGGTTTTTTTTAACAAACAAATGACGAAAGTTTCGTCCTAACAAATTCCTGGACTGCATCTATCTTGAGTTGGGTGGTTTGGCTATGGATTTCCATAGAGAGGAAGTGGTTTTCCACCTCTCATGGAAGCTTCCTTGATGATATGGCCAATCCCATGATTATTGTGGATGATCCCAACTCCCCTTCCTTCATCTATAAAATCTTGTCCATTTTCCTTGGCAAGCTAGTTCTAGAGTTCCAGAGATTGAGAATTGTCAAGTTTCCAAGAGCTTCATGCTGCAAGACCCTTCTTAATTCCCATAAGGCCAAATCCAAACAAGGAGATTATTGTCCAAAAACCAAAGAGAGAGGCTTTTCCTTACTCCCAACAAGCTTTGCGAGACATGTGCTACTGACTACCCTGCCAAAGGAGAATCCAATGTCAGAACTTTGGTTGTATTCTTCTTTGATTAAGTATTAATGAACAACTATTGGTTATGGTTCCACTCTTGTTGTTATTTGTGATGATGATGAGTTATATCCTTCCTGACTAATCTATAGTTGCATATGCTAGATTTTATGCTTGTGTTTGTGTCATTTCTTGTATGTGCAGGTGTCCATTCACAGAGATCATGGGGATTGTGATTTTCCAGAGCAAAGGAACGGGAGCACCACCTCTTCTACAAGCACTAGCGTTGGAATCTTGGTAGGCCTTCATCACTGGTCTGTTAATTTTCAATTAGGAACTTGCGCTATAGCGTTTGATGATTGTTGCTAGACCCGATCTGGGCTAGTAGGGATCGCCTCTGTCCGCAGAGGGGATTTACCTCCTCAAAAGCCCCCTCATCAATAATTGTTCTATGAATAGTTTTGTTGAGGGATTTCACTTGAATGAGGAAAGCTAGTTGAGCTGGTAACTGAGGGTCGTATCCTTTGTGATTAAAAGATACAAGATTGGAATCCGTTGGGTCAATCCCACCTATTGCTGATAATAAAGCCTGCTTCTGGGAGGGGCAATTTTGCAGTACCTCAAGAGTCGACATCGTGGAGGGCGATTGGGCTAAATCCTCCACTATATTATAGTGTTGTGCTGCTTGGGAATGAGGATTAAACGTCGATTTGTGTACTACTCCTATTGGCGGTTTTATTGTTAATTCAGGAATGATGGGTGGCACAACTTCGGTCGAAGTTGTTGCTGAAATACTAGGTTGATCATTATCCTTGTTGTTCAACATCTGTGGATTCCCATAATCTTTACTCCTTGTCGATATGAGAGCATCATTCAGTTGCTTTGAAACTGACAACATTAGCACTTGGGACAGGGAAGCATTTTCGCTAGCAACCATATTTGGTCCTAGGTTCGGAAATGGATCAGTCAATACAGCCAAGGTTTTTGAACTTTTGAAGGATTTTCTAAGTTCATATTTATATGGACACTCACTGGTCCAGTGATCCTTGTCACATATATGACATGGAGTTTTCGGTTTCCTATTCCCAGAAGGGTTTGCAGAAGATTTTTTAGGAGATTAGTCCTCCTGGTTTTTCTTCTTCCCTTGTTTTTTCTTCTTGCCTCCTGGTTGCTTGGATTCTTTGTCGTTGTCCGTTGACACAACATTTACTTTCGAAGCTAGAAGTTCTTCATTTGAATTTTGACTTGAAACCATGCGGGCCTTTTTCGACGTAGCCTTTGCGGTTTTAGTGCTTGTTGTACATATCACGCCATCGCCGGCATGAGAGCCTTTGTTTGATTTAGGAGGTGGAGGAACAGAAAATTCTGGTCTAGGGGCATCAGGGATTTTATCGTAGAGCGTGCCAGACTGAGTATAGATCAAGTCTAGATATTGTGCACGAGCAATAACTTGCTCTTCAGTGACGAATCCTCCCTTTGCCACATCTTATGTAATAGCAAGTAACAGAGACTTAATAAACCATTCAGCCAATAGTTGATCAGGAACATACGTTTTTACCATTCTACGATGACATCGCCATTCATGAATATGATCGGATATGTGAGTGGTCGTCATTTGTTTGAAATTGGTAAGTAGCTCATTTCTTGTTTCGTACCTTATAGGTAACCGAAAATGGGTTAAAAAGGTTATGGCTAGGGTACTCAAGTTATCAAACGAAGCTCTAGGTAATTCGATATACCACTTTGCTGCCAGACCAGTTAGCGTTTGCTGAAAGAGGCGAAGCCTGATCAAATCATCATTGAGAGTGTTTGATGAACACCATAGATGAAAGGTCATCACATGATTCAATGGTTCTTCACCCGTATTTCCATTAAATTTAGGAATATCAAACGGAATTTTATGCGAAATCGCCGGCCACCAAGGGGTGTAGGCAATTGGATCGTTCGTTAGTCGACTTAGATCCGGTAACTCTAAAGTTGCCAAAAAAGTCAACTGCTAATTCAAGCTTGGTTGCGCATACCCAGGATAAGATGGAGTCGTTTGAGCAATTGTTCTTCGCATACCAACATAATGCATTTGATGTTGGTAACTTTGGTAAGGTTGATGGGCATAACCATTATGATATGGTTGATACCGCAGCCCATTACTTGCAAAGACTTGTTGCTCATATCCTTGGTAAGCTTGCTGGAATTACGGTTGTTGGTATTGCACCAACCATGGTTGTGAAGCCATGGGCTATTGTCCAGTACTGACTGTTTGACCAAGATGGGGGTTTGTGTTCCCTGTTTGAACCTGTGCCATACCACTAGTTGGTGATTGTGGTTGTGTCGTAGGTACAAGAGATTTTTGCATTACAACCTGTGAAACTTGAGGTTGGCATACAACTGGTAACGCTTGTACTTGCGATACTGCCACAATAGCCGGCGTAGTGGATATATTTGTCATAGGTAAACTTTGTTGCATTGAGCATACAACTCTTGGTTGTTGAGGCAGGATTGGCACCCAACCGCTAGTTGTGATTCCAGCATAACCCAAATTTTGTTGTGAACTCAGGTATGGTTTTCCTTCTGAGGAAAGAAATGAAAGGGTATACGGTCCTCCATACGATGGTAATCCAGTACTCAAAGGAATGATTTGCCTTTGGGGACCGGTTTGCCCAAATTGACCTTGTGAAGGATCAATTTGTTGAGACTCAACGTAAGAGATTCCAAATATAATTCTGGATGAACAAACGGGAACAGTCCATACTGTCGAAATAGCCCCTGGATGGGCTCCATCCAATGATTGAGAGCTGGTTGGGATAGATGGCACATTGACGAACATTGTCGGAGTAGAAGAATGAGCTTCTACTGTTGCTGTGTCGGGTAACACAGTCCTTGATGTTGACAATTGTTCAGACATATTAAGCCTATCCAAAAGATTCCTTAGCGAATCTTCAGGAACTTCCGATGGCGGGTGAATATCTTCTGATGAAGAAGGATACAAGGTGATCCCAGCTCCAAGTTGCGTTGGAGTGTTAGATGGAGGATCTTCCACAATCTCTTCTATGGAAATCAATCCAGGAGGAAGAGGCACACCGTCAGGTCCGTAAAATATTTCTGGTGCCGAAGAAGATATAAGTTCTGCCGCAACAGATGGTTGGGGAGTAACACCTTCTAAATCAGTTGTAGATGGAGCCAGTTTAGGAATAGAAGTGTTTACCGTCACACTAGGATCAGTTGCAATGTCCTTTTGTTGTTGCAGAATTTCTTCTGTAGAGGCAGGGATACCAGAAATGTTCGGAGTAACTGGAGTCTCTGAGGATGTTGGAGTGCTTGCTCCAACCAACCTAGGGGTCTTTGATCTGTTCAAACGAGTTTACTTTGTCTGGAAAGGTTTCACTTCTGGAGTCAGCGATGGTTGACTCGTAAGTCTCCGCGAACGACGGGGTTTTGATTGAATTTCTTCCACGATTGCGGATTACTTGATCTACTCAAAATAAAAGGGAATTTTTTTTTTCGAATTAAATGAATTTTAGACGCTTTGACACCACTTGTTTTTTCAATTTTAAAGAGTCGAGAAAAAAAAAAAGATGACTCTAGTCGCCTTTGATTTTTATTGAGCCTAAAGTGACAAGTGCTCAGAGGACCTTTTCTTTTATGGAGTCTGAAAAGGAGAAAAATAGACTTCTCTAGAGATCTAGGCAGAGGGGATTACCAAACCAATCGCAAAACTGTAGAATACTTTTTACGGTATAGCAGTCAATCTTCTCGAATGTTGTGTTCAGTGCATTGTGATCGATAGGGCGGCAGACACGGCTTCCTAAGGATAAAGGATGCAGCCTATTGTGGTCTCCCAAAATATACTCGACGGTACGTGGGAGCACAAGTCCGTACTTGCACTTACCGTCTCAGAGTGGAGGAATCACCCAACCAACAATGAAAACAACAGTTACCAGGTTTTACGACGTCGGAATATGTCTCTAGCCTAGACCTCTAGATGTTGTGCGTTAGGTTCCAAAGCGTTGTTAGATTCATTAAATTTATTTTAAGTTGATCTTGCTTAAAAATATTCCTTTCAGGTTCACTGCGTGATGTGTATAAAATTCCTAAAATGCAGTCTAAGATGATAAATGAATGTTTAATCTTCTTTTTGGCAATGAAAATCCTAGCTACTAAGGAAAGAAAGTTAAGAATCTTTCAGCGAAGAGCACGGAGCACACGCTAAATGCACTGTCCTAAATCAAACCAAGCAGTCTAAATGCAAATGCACATGCATGTATTTGTTTTCAACCTTATTAATGTATGAATGATGATAAGAAATCTATGTGAAAATCTGAATTATTTTTCAAAGCGACAATACTCAACAAATTTCTTTTCAAAATGAAGTGAAGGTAAAAGAGACACTTTGCGATTTCGAAATGAAAATTGCTTTTCGACACTTTAAAAACTACTAATTCAAATCATATGCAATAGTAACTGTATAATCGACTATCAAGAACAATGGGATTGTCTTCTGAAACTGAAAATGACAGCTACGACACTCTCAGATCAAGAAACGATAGTTCGACTATGCTACTTTTTTGCAAAAGAGAACTGAAAATGGCGCACAATACATAAAAACACTTACAGTTCTTTGCCCTATGGAGGTGGAATAATGTAAGAGAAGGGGGTTTTCATAGAGATACACTGACCACAGACAACAAAACTCCTAAATAGGACTGAAAATAGTGAGGAAAAAACCAAAGTCTAAAGGTAAAGTTAACCTTCCCTGACCATCACACCTGTCACACTGTGAATTCAGTATTCGGCGTACCTACTGCACTCGGGAAGTGCGATGCATACAGATCGCCTTGAAGGCAGGGTGCGATGGTACCCGTGCGAGACTTTAAATGAGTTTTTACTCACAATTTGCAATTCAGTTCAGGGATTTACGCTGAGTAAGTGATGTTCAGTATTTGTAAATCACATGGGTAGATCTAAGGAGGTTACTAGAGCCACCACTTAGGGCAATTAGACTATTTGCAGATCGATTATTTAATTCATAAACAAAACCCGGAGATAAACTGAAGCAGCATTGATCTACTTTGCATTTGTATAACAAATGAAATTCGAAGGCTAGCTGGCTTGGCTTCAGGCTCCGTTTGTAAGTTTATAAAATAAACAAAGATAGGCTAACAAACAATCTAGTCACTCCCCAGTGGAGTTGCCATTTTGTTACCCAGAATAGTGTCCACTTGGATGCTGCTATTCCCACTAAGACTGGTAGCTATCTAGAAACAAGCAAGTAAAGTCTACTTTCATTTTCCTTTATGAAAATAGATAAGAGTGGAACCAAGGAGACCAACCTTAGTCTTGAGCTTGATTTCCTTGTTTGACTCCTCCCTTTCCTAATAGAGCTTCGCCGCTTCTTCTTCATCTGCCCAGCTTCAAAGAGCACCTATGGAATCACAACAACATACTACTATTGAAGAACAAAGATCTATATTCATAAATAACACAGGACTAGATGTGTGTTAACCATACAAATGCATATATAAGTAAACATACAAGAATATGGAGGAAAACTTGAATAACTTTATTAAGATGAAAAGTAGCAAGAGGATTACAACCATATGTTCTGACCCAACATCGTCCTCCAGCTAGAAAAGCCCTTCTTCACCTAAAGTAAATCTTAGATCACCCAACACTATGAATGTACACTAGAAAACCAACAACACTTCTCTACAAGATACAAGATTCCAGCCTCTGGATCTCTGTGATGAGGGATCCATGTATAGATGATTGTAGGGAGGTGAGTCATCTTCTGGGGTCTTGATTAGTGTCCTCTCTTTGATAGTTCCTGGTTCCACTTGGAGAATGGTGATCTCTTACTCTTCCCTGGTAAAAAACAGAGAGGCAAGTGTCAGAGGGGAAGCGTCTGGAAGATTCCATGATCTTCCACCTCGCATTTTGTCCTTGCCATTTGTCCATTCCCGACAATCACACCCTATAGAGGAGCCATTCAGTATGCATCGCACCTTGTACACTCAGAAGGTGATATGCATCACACCCTCTACACTGGGTTTTCAGTATGGTCCAGTTTTGACCATTTATGAGTAGTTTTTAGTGGAGAACTTCTGGGAGATGATGTAATTAGCTGACCTTGTTCCTTTAGGCAGTGAAGCAACAATTTTAGGGACTTAGGAGCCCTCAGTTTATGGAAATTTATGATTGGGGTTGAAGTGCCCAAAAATGTCTATAACACCATTTTTCGGGCTGGGATGAACTATTTACAAAAAAGGTACTCCTTGATTGAAATGGTCAAGCGGTTCTCTCAAGTATCGTTTTCTACCTTTTCGGGCTCGAGAGACACAAACGTATGAAAAGGGACCATGTGGAGTTTTCTTTTCCGTGTCTTTTTCAAACTATCTAAATATGAAAAATATATCGAGTTACACCGTTGTCAGACTCGTTAAAACGTTAAACAACATTGGATTCGTCGCCATGACGAACGTGAGCTTCTCCTTCCTAGGGCTCATTAAAATTACTAGGTTGGATTCGTCTGAAGGATGAACTTAAAGTGCAAGCACATGCTATCCCCTTCAAGCTTGCAATAAAAAATTATTGGGGTACCTACCAGAAATGGTGGGGGAAAATTGGAAATTCTATCAGTCGTGTCGGCAACTCACTCTTGAACATGACACTTTCTAGTTCGTCTTGGGTTGGGATATCCTTCTTTTCATCATTAACCTTCCTGGGTTGGGCCATTTATTTTTGCGTTCCATTTGATCTTTTCCATGTCATCATGACCACTGATCCTATGGATCCAAAAGCTGCCAAACTTTGGAATCGTGTCGCCGATATGTTCAAGAGTTAGTCCCTCTGCAGTTATGCTTACTCCTGATTCTATGTATCATCTGAATCATTTGCATCCTTTTGTCTCATGTCGATGATGTGGGATACATCATGGCCCTCCTTTGACATGGTCGCTTCTTGTCAACTTCAACTCATTATCCAGGAAGTTGGCTGAGAGACTCCCTTCTAGTACCTTAGAGCTTGCATGCCCTAATGGCAAGTTCTTTGCATTTGACGACAAGCTCACATCATTGGCTTTTGATCGGGTGATTTCACAGGTGTTTGACATCAGTTCCTTTATTCACATTCTGTGTGATGTGCTGTTGGTACCTTGAGAGCCATTGTCATTATTGGTGGTTTCTCGCACGCTTGTTAATGGTTCACATCATTGACTGATAATCAAGTGAATTTATAGCATGTTTGACTTCAACACATTCATTCACATATTAGGATTTGTACTTTGATCGGGTCGTTTGGAGCGAAAGACCCTGGGCTAAGATTACACAAGTCCAGGTTGCAAGGTGATGTAACATGATCATGTTGATATACATGTCTCTTTTGGATGGATGGCTGTGACCATACCTTGAGTTGTTATATGTGATCCTTCTCATTATTTGATGGCTACGACCATACCTTGGTTCCATTATGATCATTTCTATCGGATGGGTGCGCCCATGCCTTGGATCCACTTTACATGATCATTCTTTGGATGGCTGTGTCCATACCACGATTCATGTATCATTATTTAGAGTTTTCAGTGATGTATACATATCTATGCTTTCTTGCAGGTTTTCCGATGACGGACTTTGGTTCCCTGCTTCCACTTATAAAGCATTTCACTCCTCACTCTAGTTCGACCTTCACGCTTTAGGGGTCATCTGTTACACAATATTTTATCACTGTCCCTTTACTCCCTGTCCACAATCCGGGAGGACCTATACAGTGAACCCAACATGATTTCCTATCATGAATAAACTCCCAATATGTCCCTCTTCATGAGCAGAATAATTCCCCTTTGCATCATTTCTCAAGAATCTTCCTTTTATCCCAATTTACAATATCGATGCTACTGACCAGTTTCCTCCTCGTGTCAATTTGTAGAGCTTAAAACTAGCCCTCGCGCTATACGGAGCGACTGAGTCCTTTTTCGATCACGTGATCCTCTTTTGGAAGGTTTTTTAAATAAGGAGCCGAAGCTTCCATGTCTAAAAGCTTCGTAATGAAAGTCTGGTAGATGGTTGGGCCGGATGGAGCTGAGGAAGTCAGTTTAGGATCCTTTCCCCTATTAGGATGGAACAAGCTCAAGAGATAATACCTTCTCCCATGATTAGAGGAACCATCTCCCATACATCAAAGCTATATAAACCTCTCTTTTTCCCAAGCAAAATCTAGTTGGAGTTTTGGAGTGAGTTTGAATGATCAACAAGTCATCTATAGCTTGTAGCTTTCTAGTGTATGTTTGAGGGAGAATAGTGTGTTTTTGGTTTGGTGTGAGACTAGAGGGAAAGAGGCTTTAAAAATTCCATTGTTGGGGCTCTCCATGAATTGCTAATAGAAGTGTGGGAACCCAGATACATCGGAGGAGACCCGCAATGTCAAGGCACTGGTTGTAATATCTTTTTGATTTATATAAATGCAACTATTGATTGATTTCCTACACAAAGTGTCATTATACATCTTTATGGATTAATGTTCCTTGACCTATCAAGTAGGCTAAATACAATATTGTATGCTACCACATTTGTTGTTGTTGTTGTTTGCTTGTTTCAGGTATTCGAAGGAAGGAAACAGAAGATAGCTGGAGTGAGGAAGCAGGATCATCACCAAGCGGAATAGCGTTCTACGAGGTAGGCCCTCTTAGTTTATTATAGCTTAAGGAGATTTTCCATAGCTTGTTTGTTTGTGGCTAGACCTACTCTCTACGACTAGAGGAATTGTTTGTGTCTGCATTGAGAATTTACCTGCACCACAAAGACTCACAAATGATGATTCGTTTCCCCTTCTCACAAAATAAGGAAACTGAAGCTACATTTACATTAGGAAATATTTCCTCCAATCTATTCTAAAAACAAACTCTCTTCCTAATGTAAATATCTACAATTTCTCATAAAATATTTAAATTTATCTCAACATCATCATGTGACCATCCCATCACATTAGAAATCCTTGGTTCAGTCTTCATCGAACTTTGTGTAATAGCCTTGGTGAAAATTCCATGTAATAAATGTTAAAAACAATAACCACGGATGACTAGGACACTTATTCCTAGCTGAATGGTGGGCAAGATATCCTAAGGGGTGTTCATTTGGTTGTTTATGGCTAAATAAATTGGAAAAGGCAATGGCTAAGGCATTAAAAGGCATTTTGGCACATTTATTTATGAAAATAATGGAAATTAGGAGAAAAAGGAGGTGAAAGGTCACAGGTTGCATGTGAGGAGGAAAATTAAGGAAAATAATGGAAAATGAAGAAAATAGAGGCCTCATTCATAAAAAGGCTTATGAGGATCAATTTGTAATCTTTTTCAAGTTTAGTGTTGTAGTTCTCTCTCATTATACTCACTCTCATACTCTTAAACACTTAGAGTTTTCTTGGAGCACTCTTGGAGGGTGTGGCATACTTGTATTCTTGGAGCAAGAAGGGAAATGAAGAGCAGGAAAGTGCAAGAATGCATCGACATCAACATCTACATAATATTTTGTTGTAGGTACTGAGTTGCATGTATGATTTCTTCACTAGTTTTGGCATGCATGACATATGCATGTGGTTTCTTGGTTGTGATCTGTCATTGGCATGGCAAATGGTTAGGATTTACAGTGGATTTCCTAGCCTTTCCATTTCCTGGATAGACATGGTGATTGTGGGTTTATTTCCTTGTTGTCTTTTTGATGGATTCTCATGTTTCCTTAACTTGGGTTGAGTTACTAGTCCCATAGCCTTGGTTGGACAAATGCTTTGGATCCCTGGAACAACTTGGGTTAAGTTACTAGTCCTGTAGTTTGGGTTGGAAAAATGCTCTGGAGCCCTTGGTGGGTTGAGTTACTAGTCCCATAGCCTTGGTTGGACAAACGCTCTAGAGCCCGGTAAAAGCTGTGGGTTGAGTTACTAGTCCTGTAGCCGGGTTGGACAAATGCTCTGGAGCCCTAGATAGATGGGATAGAGACCGATATGATGATATTTTTGGTGATGTATAATCGTGAGGTGGAATCACTATTTGATGGGTTGAGGTGGATGGCCTCTAGAAGCCCTGGATGAGTTTTTATTGATGTGTTCTATGATATCCCATATTCACGCTTGGAATATGGCATGGGGGTTAATGGTTGAAGAGGGATTTGGCTGAGCCATTCTATGGTCGAGTGGAACATGGTAGTCCCATCTTTGGTTGGTTCATTGCATTCATTAATGAGAAATCCTTTCCATTTATTTCCATCTGTAAAGGTACTAATGTGTTTATGGATTTGATGGCTATCATGTTTATTGTCTTTTTGTTCCTATTATGCTAGTTATATGCACATTTTATGATAGCAACTATGTATGGCTCTCACCATGTTTTTACTTGTATGTGAATGGATAATGTGTCTATGACCTAATAGATGATAATGCAACAAATCGCATGAGGGAAAAATGGTTCATAGCGATTCTCAGATAAGTACGAGATCCCTACACTTAATTATGTTGTTTACACCTCTAAGTTACATGTCAATGATATGTTTCATGAAATGCCTGTCATGGCTAGTAGGGATCCAGTCAAGGTCTTAAACATGTATTTGGTTTAATGTTGTCATTTCCATGTTAATTTACTGATATGAAGAGATGATTCAGTTTTGGGCAGTGACCTAGGCTCTGGGCATGGAAAAGTGGCTCAAATCCCAGAGTCCCTGGCACAATATTGACAATTTTTGTCCATAGTCGCTAGAAGGTAGGCCTGTGAGAGCGACTTTAGGTTGCTGGTTTCTCCCTTTCCCATAGCATGAGAGTGACTATGGTCCAAGAGACCTAAAATAGCAGTGGGACCTAGGGACAGGCTATTTGAGTGGATGACTTATCTTTTGAGGGTTCTGTTGATGATGTTGGATGTATGTATGGTGTGTTTCCATCGGTTCCACTTCCTTAAGGTGACTTAGGAGGTCGAATCATATCATAATAGCCTCTCATCACATGTTTACCCTGACTAGCCGGTTGCTTGGGTAGATGTGGGATGAGAGTGTTAAAGAGTGGTATCAGAGCATGGTTTACCCCTCAAACTAGATGGGATATGTGTTGGTCATGCATGCATGTCAGTTTCATGTGTGTCTCTTACACTTATATACTTATTACAATTGCTTGATGCCGAATTAAGGTTGTAGTATGGTTATCATGGAGAATGTGTTATTGATTTCATGAAATGTATTTGAAATGAGTATGTGACTGACTGTGTGTGGATTATATGTCGCTTACATGTTGATTTCATGGTACCAACTTACATCCTTGTATGTTAGGTTACATGCATCAGTCTTGTAGTTTGATTACTAGAACTGATTGATTATGTTCGACTACATGCGGTTATGCGTATTTGTAGTTGGTTTGGCATTGCTTATGCATACTGCTGGTTGCATGTGGAAATTTGTACAATGGAGTAATGGTTGTTGTCACACATGAGGTCATAGCATGCATTGTTGATATGGAATTGCATTGATGACTGGATCCTAGTTAGAGTAATGTTTATGAGTTGATACTTTTACTCACATACGTCTATATGATGTTATGATTATGTTATACATGTATCACGCTGATTTAGTAATCTTGCAAACAAGGTATCCTCCCTACTTTATGCTAAGGTACTTGATTTATTGTGATTGGTTTATCTGAAATACTATGCCTTGCAGGAAGAAATATCAAATGGCTAGCAAGATGGTTGACTATAGAGACTCTCACTATGAATCCAAAGAGCATTATGGTGTTGATAACCCCTCTGACTTAGCAGATACATTGAGAAGTTTAAAGGAGGAGATAAGGAGTTGTAAGTTAGATAATGAAAGAATCATACAGTCGCAGGAAAAGTTAGCATAGGTGAATGCAGTAATACTTCAAAGCTTTTCGAATTTGCAGTGACAAGGACCACTACAGATCAGGTATTGAGCAGGAAGATAAAACTAGTGGGTCATATGGTACTAGATCACATGGTGGTCTTCGATCAGATAGAGATGATACAGTTAGGGATGGAAGATTATTGGACACTTCAAAGAGGAGAAGCGATAGACGCATGTATGATTCTAGTTCTGATTCAGATAGGCACTATGATCATCATCTGTATCATACTTCGATGATAGGGAAAAATAATTCTATGAACTAAAAATGGGAACCATGATAGATGATGAGTACACCAGTAAGTTCTTGGAACTATTGAGGTATGTGCCTTAACTCAAGGAGGAGAAGGCTAAGATTCAAATATTTTTTAGTAGGTTATCGGTTGCATTCAAAGATAGGATTGAGTTTGACAAGCCTAGATCATTCAAGGAGACCATTCAAAAACTGAAGCATTGCTATGAATAATCGAAGCGTTGAACTGAGACGAAGCCATATTGGAGAGGTAAAACAAAGAACAAAGGAAAATGGAACAAGAAGAGAGTAAGACCACATGATTCAGGTAACAAGGAGAATTTTGCACCACTTAAGAGGTTCAATGCATCAGATAGAGGAAGTGGACACAAATTTGAGGAGCATAATAAGGAGCCCATACAATGTTGGACTTGTGGAGGAGATCATCACAGGAGGGATTGTCCACAATACAAGAGTGGTAGGCCTAAGATATACAGTGCATTGGAGGCACAGATTGTCGGAGACATTGGTCAAATTATTCCACGTATATATGCAACCTTGGATAGCAAATGAGTAGAGTATTTGAAATCTATCATCGAGATGAATGGTAAGATTTGCGATCAATTTATTTTATTTTGATTGAACCTAGATCTAATTATAGCTATGTTAGTCCTAATTTGGTGGATAAGTGTGGTTTGAGCAAGGAATTACATGCAAAACATTGGTTAATGAAGTTGGCTATAGGTTCAAAGAAGCGAGTGCATCATTGGGTAATAGCTTGCACATTTGACTTAAATGGTATGCCTATCGCAACACATTTGACTGTTTTACCATTTGGTTCATACAATATGTTATTGAGCATGGATTGGTTGTATCTACATAGAACCAAGGTTGACTGTTATCACAAGGCCATTGAATGTGTTCATGACAATGGAGAACCAAGAGTCTTTCAAGGTAAGAAGAATGTTACTTTGGTTAGGATGTGCAACTATACAAGAAAAGTGTAACTACAGGAAATGGTGCAAGCTATTTATAGTACATATTTCTAGTGATAAGGGTAAGGAGGTTGAGGATGAAAATGTGTTGAACAAGTACATGGTTTTATAACACTTCAAGGATGCATTTCCTAAGGATATTACAAAGTTTCCACCTCATAGGGAGGTAGAATTTTCTACTGAGTTAGTGCCAGGGGCAGCTCTAGCATCGAAAGCACCTTACATGATGAGCACACCTTAGTTAGTTGACTTAAGTTGCAATTGAGGAAATGTTGGACAAGGGGTACATTAGGCCAGGTGTACACCTTAGGGCACACCAGTATTGTTTGTGAGGAAGAAAGATGGTACTCTTAGATTATGCATTGATTACAGGCAGTTGAACAAAGTGACTATCAATAACAAATACCCTTTGTCGAGGATTGATGACTTGTTCGATCAGTTGAAGGGAGCAACAATGTTCTCAAAGATTGACTTGAGATCCGGATACCATCAGGTACACATTAAAGAGGAAAACATATACAAGATTGCGTTCAAGACTAGGTATAAGCTTTATGAGTTTGTTGTTGTTCCATTTGGCTTGACGAATCTCCAACTACATTCATGTGTTTGATGAATAATGTGTTGCACCATATTTGGATAATTTTTTAATTGTGTTAATTGATGATATACTGGTATATTCTAAAAATGAGGAAGAACATGCCAAGCACTTAGCAACAATGTTGATGTTGTTGAGAGAGCATCGGTTGTATGCTAAGCTCAACAAATGTAGTTTCTTTCAGACAAAGGTACACTACTTGGGACATTTTGTCTCCAAGGAGGGCATTGCAGTAGATCTAGAGAAGATAAGGGTCATCATGGAGTGGGTAGCTCCTAAGAATGTGGATGAAGTGAGATCTTTCATGGGTTTGACAGGATATTATAGGAGGTTCATCAGGAAGTTCTCGCAGATTCCTTATCCAATTACATCATTGAAGAGGAAAGGAAAGAATTTTGAATGGATTGAAGAGTGTGAGATTAGCTTTCAACAACCTAAGTAGTTCTGACACGTGCACCAGTGCTACAGATTGCAGATCTGGACAAAGAGTTTGTAGTATGTAAAAATTCTTGTAAGAGAGGGCTTGGTGAAGTCCTCATGGACAGGTGGTATGTTATGAGTCCCAGAAACTAAATGTGCAAGAGAAGAACTATCCCATGCATGATCTCAAGTTAGCAGTGATTATACATGCACTGAAGATGTGGAGGCACTATCTTCTTGGCAGGAGGTTTGTGCTTATGAGTGATGACATTGGGTTGAGGTATTTATTTGACCACTCGAATTTGAATGCTAGACAGGCTAGATGGTTGGCCACGATCAGTGAGTTTGATTTCAAGATCAGGTACAACAAAGTCAAGGAGAACAGAGTGAAAAATGCTCTTAGCAAGTGGGTAGTAGCTATGAGCTCTTATGGGATAGATTTACAAGACAAGATCTTGTAGGTAGGACAATAGGATGTCAGATATATGGAGATTCTACACATGTTGCAGTAGAGTATAGTTACAGGTGATAGTATAGGTATAGGTACAGGCGATGGCATAGGTATAGTTACATGTAGTGGTAGAGGTATAAGTGTAGGTGCACAAGGCCTGGACTATCATCTTACGACATATGGATTAGTAAGGTTCCAAGATAGGATATATGTGCTGGATAGAAGTGAACCCAAGAAGGTGATGTTGAGGGAGTTTCATGCGAAACCATATTTAGCTCACCCAGTTTATTAGAAGACACTCACGACAATGAATATATATTACTATTGGCTGAACTTGAAGAGGGATGTAGCAGATTTTGTGGCTAGATGCTTTTATTGTCAGTGAGTGAAGGTAGAGTGCGAACATCTAGGTGGACTGCTACAACTGATTGTGATTCTGGAGTGGAAATGGGAGGTCATTTCCGTGGACTTCATTATAAGGTTTTTGAAGACAATGAAGCAACATGATTCCATCATGGTCATTGTGGACAAGTTAACAAAGGTATGCACACTTCATTCCCATGAAGTCTACATTCTCAGCTAATGATGTGGCATAGGTATTCATCAGAGATGTGGTTAGAATACATGGCGTCCTAAAGAAGATTGTGTCAGATAGGGATGCAAAGTTCACTTCCAAGTTTTGAAGGAGTTATTTTGCAGGTTTGGGCATAGAGTTGGCCTTCAACACAACTTATCATCCATAGGCAGATGGACAGACATAGAGGGTCAATATGATATTAGAGGACATGTTGAAGATGTATCTAATGCACTAGTAGAGGAAGTGGGAAGAGTATCTCCCTTTGGTCAAGTTTGCATATAAAATTTTTATCAAGAGTCACTAAGGATGAGTCCTTTTTTTAGGTCCCTATAATATTAGTGAATCCCCCATTACTATTGTCATTGTATCCCTTATTGTTATTATTGTGCCCCATAGAATCCCACTATTGTTATTTTTGTGCCTTTATATTATTATTGTTGGGTCGACTTGGTTATATTGTGACCCCTTAGACTCCTATATATAGAAAGGAGGTTTTGTCATTTGTATCATGCAAGAATCGTTCATTTGTTTAATGTAAAGGAGGTTTCCCCCTCGAAGAGGCTGACTTCTAAGGTGTTTATCTATCTTTTCTAACTTTTGTGAGCTGGTTTCATAACATTTGGTATCAGAGCTTTGGATTCTAAGGTTTCGCTGCACAAAACAGGTCATCATGGAATTTTTGCTATAACTTATTTTTCTGTGAAGTTTCAAAAGTGAAAAAATAACCCATTTGAGACGAAATATTTTTGAACCTCGCGTTCAAATTTCATATCTTGTCTCACTATATTTTTGGAGATATGATCTGAGGAAGTTAGGGTTTTTGCAAGCTCCAAAATTTCATCTAAAATAGGCCATTGTAGAATGTTCGCTATAACACTTTCTCTATGAAGTTTGAGAAGCTAACAAAAAATCCATTTGAGAAGAAAGTGGTTTGAACCTTGGCTCTAAACTTCGGATCCTATCTTGCTATATTTTCAGAGATATAATATGAGGAAGTTAGGGTTTTTGTAGACCCCCGAATTACATTCCAAACAGGTCACCCTGGGAAAATCGTCATAACTTTCTCTCTAAGCATCGGATTGAATGGTCATAAGAAGTTACAGAAAGAGGATGGACTGTAGTGCTTTGGGTACAATTTTCAGAACCTAAGGTTGAAACAGTGACCTGTGACACGTCATACAAGTTTGCTCTAATAAACAAGTCTATACTTAGATCATCGTGGGAGATTTGACATAACTCTTCATTGGAGAATCTAATCTTGATCAGACTTGTGGGGTTAGAAAGATTGCTCAGAGGGTTACCGTAGGAAGAAATTACAAACTTGGGAGATCCAAAATTACAGAGATACATCAGATTCAATATCAAGCTCCTACAAAGTGAAAAAAGGTGTGTAGTTTTTTTTAAATTTTTTCATAAGCTTGGTTTGAAAAATTAGTTTGAAGGAATTCAAAGGGCATAGTGAAGAATTATTATTGGTAATTGATGCCCTGAAGAAAGAAAATGGAAACACCTAGTAAGCAACCTGAAAGCTCTAGCATGACTCATGAAGAAGAGGAAGAAATGCAACATGATATATTAAAATTATGAGAGCAAGTGCAACAAATTTCACTCGCACAAAAAGTAATAGAAAATAAAATGGATGGTTTAAAGAAAGACGTAAAAGCTAAGATGGATGGTTTAAAGAAAGACATGTAAGCTAAGATGGAGGGTTTAAAGAAAGGCGTAGAAACTAAGATGAATGGCGTGGAAGCTAAGATGGACGGCGTGGAAGCTAAGATGGACGATTTGATGATAGATTTGAAGACATATTTGAAGACAAGCATGGAAGATTTGAAGACGGATTTGACAAAGTTTCTACAAGAAATGCTTACTAATGGTGAAAGGTTAGTAAAGGAAACTCATGATGAGAAAAAAATAAATGTTAATCATGATTTCATAGACTCTAATGTTGGATCGAAGAACTACCATGTTTCAAAGATCGATATGAGGAAGTTTGATGGCAAGGATCCTGAAACATGGATACTACAGATGGAGCAAATTTTCAATCTCCATAATGTGCAAAACACACCAAAGGTACACATTACAACTTTATATTTGGAACCAGATCAGTTTGTATGGTATCAATGGCTTTGATCGTAAAAAAATTGTCACTTGGGCTATTTTTACGGATGAAATGATAACACATTATGAGGATACAAAAAGCAACACTTTTTTTTAGCCAATTGATAAATCTCAAACAAAAGGGTTCAATGATGGAGCATATTGAGGACTTCCAAAAATTGAATATAAGGGAAAGGATATTCTAGAGGAGCATATGATTGATGTGTTCATAGGGACTCTAAAAGATAACATCCAAAATTATGGGAAGTACCCATAATTTTATTCATTGTAAGATAGCCAAGGAATTGAATTGCTTCCTTTTTCCAGCACTAGAGTGTCAAGTGATGGTTTCAAGTGGAGGAACCATAAATTGCTCAGGAAAGTGCCATAATATCAAGCCCTCCATGGGAGAATATGTATTTAATAGCCTAATTCTTTCCATTCCAATGGGTGGTGCTGATGTTGTACTAGGAGTCCAATGGCTACAATCCTTGGGTACAATAGCTTTTAATTTTCAAGAACTTTTCATGAAATTCTATGCATAAGGAAATGAAGTTGAATTAAGGGGTATTGTAGGGAAACCAAGAAAGATAATCAGCTCTAACAGAATGACAAAGCTTCTAAAGAAAGAACAATGAGGCATAATTGCATAATTATGTTCACTAGAGGTTACCACATCGAAATCATCCATTTCTCCAGATCTCCAAAAAGTCTTGGACAATCATTCCAAGGTATTTGAGACTCCCAAATGCCTCCCACCTATTCATGATCATGATCATGCTATCAATTTGATTCCAGGAAGTGTTCCTCCAAACATAAGGCCTCACAGATATCCCTATGTCCAAAAGAGTGAAATTGAACATATGGTTGCATAAATGCTAGAGGATAGTATAATTCAACCTAGTCAAAGTTCTTTTTCTGCTCCAATAATATTGGTTCACAAGAAGGATGGATCATGGCGCATGTGTCCAGATTATAGGGAGCTCAACAAGCTCACTATTAAAAATAAATTTCCCATTCCTGTCATTGATGAATTATTGGATGAATTGCATGGA
>APFE031309710.1:178208-212634 GCA_000404065.3 Pinus taeda
AAACCCTAACCCTAGGAGATGAAGCACCAAACTATGGGCCCCGTTTTGGGTAAATTGGTACATCTACTTCTCGGGGTCGTAACTTTGTCATACGATCTTCATTTGATGCACACAATACCTCATTAGAAATATCTATCCAAGGATTACAACTTTGGCATGAGAAACATTAGTCCATGGACCCATGTTGCTCCCAGGTTTCCCCAAAAGCTTCGTTTAGGGCCTCAAAACAGCTCTGATATTTCAGGACCCGAAAAACTGCCAAAAATGGTAAATTTTGCTACAAATAAGGAAACTGAAAAACTGAAAGAAACAATGATGGGGGCCCCAGTGGAATTGGCGGGTTGCCACCAATATCCACCTAGATCAGTATGACAACAATTTTACCAAGTTTCTGGGGAAGTTTTAGGTGCACTAGCTAGGACCATATGTAATTAAGGATATTTCAGATGGTGGCGTGGTTCAACTCGTTAAGCTAAATGGGAAAGTATTCCCTCGAGAGATTAATGGGAGAAGGATGAAGGTTTATGGGGAAAATCCCACCCCTATAAAATGACTACATGGATGCAGGAAAGTCTTAGTGCTTCTAGGAGTTGAAAGAAAGTGCAGGAATATAAAATAATCTACTAAGGAAAAATTTTATCGAAGAAGAAAGGTTGTGCGAAGTTTTGGAGGATCACACAGGTGGAGGTGTCGACGAGGTAGCTATGTGACAAGGAGGATTTCCATGCATCCTACCTAGATAGTGATGTTGGAACAACTACAGTTGATTTGACAGGGAATTTTTTGTTAAAAGGAGTGGGGGAAATGCATTTAAGGTGAAAATCTAGGAAAATCTGCCACCAAATCTACATTTATGAGGAAGATACGAGGGGGAACAGACAGTTTGAATTTGAATTGGGTTATAAATATCACACCTCGCTCCACATTGGGACACTTTTCTTCTTAAGAAATTGTTATGTGTTTTTTCACTTAAGGAGCTGAGTGTGTTGTTGCATGTCTGGTTACCTGAGTTGGGAAAGTTGAGCAAGAGTTCTTGAGGAGAAGATTAGGGGACATCATTACTACAACACCACCACTCCCTACTACAACACCCAAGTCATCGAGGCCAAAGCCTACTGCCTCCATGGTAGGAGAAAAAAAGCATGAAAATTCGCAGCAATCCCCGATTTGGTAATCGCTATGGAAGGTCCCAAGTGAGAAAAGGAAAAAGGGAAGAATGAATAAAAACAAGAAGCCTATGGAGCCTCGAGACTTGGAAAAAGAAGAGGTGAATGAGGGGTATGAGGATATCAGTGTAGAAGGCGTGGATCCAATTTCTCGGTTGTCATCGTATATGCCACCATGAAAGCCTACCTCCAAAGTAACTAAGGGTCCAGACTCTGTAAAATTCAAGGTATTCACACCATTGCTGCTAGAGGAAGTACCTATTTAGGGAAATTTGTTGGCTCAGATACCATACCTAAAGATGAAAGATTTGGATTTGGGCGACCATGAGAAATTTCCACAGTTGGCACCGACGAAGTATCTAAAGACGGTATACTATGAGGAGGTAGACCTTACAAGACTTGAACCAATGAAATGGGCAGTCAGAATTGAGTACATGGGATTTCTAAACATGTTGTATGTCCACATTTTAGCCAAAGCATCATTAACACTATTTGTGTGCGCCAGTTGTTGGCACTGGTCCATGACGAGTGTCTCTGGCTAGGAGAGCCCATCCCATTGATGACATGCTGATACGAATAATCACAATGCTGCAATATTAAGGTGCGAGCCCCGTATATTATTTTTTGGGGAAGTCACAGGATAAAAAGCTCACAAATCATATGAAAAGTGTCTTTGGATTGGTCAAGAAGTTGCAAGGATATGCCATCATTTTAATCTCACATGAAGTTGTGTGGTTTGTTGCACAGATTTTGGCAAGAAAAATCATGAGAAAATGTCGTGTAGACGAAGTGTCAGCACTAGTGGTATGATTGATTGCACAGTGCAGCAAGGGGGTTCAATTCAATTGGGTGAAATACCTATGTCCAGAATTCATAGATAAATTCTGTGAACCGTAGGAGGAGGGAAAAGTGTTCCACTACGCATCGTTATTATTTTTGATCGCGCTGATAGATTGGAGGACACCATAGGCTTCACAACTCCCCACGGTGGATCTGGAGTTGTGCAAGGCTGCCAAATTTGCCTTGCTATGGGCAACAAAGGACCCTTCCTGTGTAATAGAGAATAATATGTTTTAGGTACTATTTGAAATGGAGTTGTGAATGGTGATTAACCACAAGCAATGGCTGTCACCAAGTTTATTCATGGAATATCAGCACATTGCTGATTTTAAGGCTGATTTCCACCATGTCTACATCCGTGCGAGGCATGATGTGATGAATTAATGGATGACGTTGTTGTTTTTGGTCACCGAAGATGATATCACGCGGTTAGCCCTTCAGTGGCCGACTGACTGGCTCCTTCCGAAATATATTGTAAAGAGGAAAAAAAGGAAAAGAAGACGATGACCATCAACCTAGAAAGAAATACCGCGTAGGAACTAGAATATTCAGCCTCATGATTGCTTCATTTTGACACTCTCCCTTACCTATTTTTCCTTTCCTTGACCATCATCATCAACTAAATTAGCATCAAACTACAAGGTATTTGACATGGTAAGGTATTTAATTATATTATGTTTCATATTTCATAATGTTCCTTATTGTTGATTTAATATTTGTATTGGCTACTAAATTCGCACGATTTTGTATCTACTCTTTGTTTCTATAGCCAATTCCATGGTTTACCAGGATTGGAGGTGCCAACTAAGAGAAGAAAGATATGGACAGGTGGAGATTGATTCCCTTAACAATTTCCTCTTATTCATTTGAACTAGATCATCAAAAGGATTATTTGATTATGTGGTCAAAGGATAAAGTCAACATGGTTGTTGAACAAGCGAGCAAGAGTTTGAAAACCCTATGCTTCACGATTTGCTTTGTCAAATAGAAAAACGTGAGCAATGATATCTCTGTAGTTTTTAAATGCTTAGTTTAGAATTCATTTAGCTAAGGTAGGTGTAAAAGCCCCAAACAACTATTGACATGGGATTTTATAAATACCATGCAACAAACATGAACAAAAGGTTGATTTTTATATATGCGACAGTGATGTTTTGAAACTCTATTTTTACTTTGTTAATGAAGAAAATACTTTGAAGTTCCAATGTGTAGCTGACTATTCGATTGAAGTTTTATGACCACCTATTTCTGGAGGGCTCCTACAAAAATTAAAGCTTTTGCATTCACATATATTTTTCATTTGTTACAAGTTATTCATATGTTTTAGAATTGTTTTGCAGTCTTGATTTCATTCAGATAGAAATAACAATAATTCATTAATTGTTCCTTTTTCAATTTAATGTATAATTATATTAATAGTAATGTAATTTCTTTTCATATTTTTCCTTATGATTGCAGAGTGTTTCATTTCATAGCTAATAGATTTCTTTAGAGTTTAATTTTACAGTATTTCATTTTAAAGTATATGTGATTTCTTTATGCTTTTCATTTCAAAGAATTCAATTTCAGAGTATGAGTATTTTTTTTAGTTTCATTTCATAACTATTTCAAATATGAGTGATTGATAATCATAGATGTGTGATTTTTCATTTTGAATAAAATTTAATTTCATTTTGGTTTTTATGAAAAGGATTGCTAAAATGTTAGATGACCAATTTTGCTTTACAGATTAAATTTGTGTTGCAATAGATCAGTTAAAAGTTTTCTTAATAAGATAGTGTGAGTTTGCTTTAAGGTTTCATTTTATCAACTGTGAAGAGAATTTTTTATTTCATTAGAAAAGAGAAGGAATATTTAATCCATTTTCTTTAAAGAGTAAGATAGGAATAAATTGCATTCTTAGAAGTAAAATCTCAATAACTCAATTATGCACATTAACAATCTGATTTAATAAAAGGACTTCTAGCATATATAGTGCACTCGCACTTCACAAATTTACTAACTTCGGTCAATAATTCATGTAATAATTTAAGACAATTAAATTGAAAAACATTTTGGTGGCGTTGCCGGCGAAGTGTAAATAGAAGTCCTAGTATTTTTCATTTTGATAAATTAAAAAAAAAAAAAAACAAACAAACAAACAACAACAACAACAAAATGTGATATGCATAGGGAAAGAGAATATAGGGGTAGATTTGTAGGTAGAGGTAATATTTTAATTCCAACAACATCACTCACCCCACCATGACCTCGTAGTGCCACACCACCCACACAAACTCAAATTCAATCCACAGTAGGAAAACACAAACTCCCTGGGGTATTGAGATCTAAAATCCAACCTAGAGATTCACCAACCTCATCAACATAAGCCATAATAGAAGAAGAAGATCCCATATCCCCAACAATGGGAGTAATTTTCCTATCTTCAACTTGAGAAAAACTTCTAGCTCAAGAGCTCGAAGTTCCCATTGAAGAAGAGGAATAAGAATCCTATTTTAACAAACCATTAATAGAAGAACTAGAGGAACTAGAGGAAGTTGAAAATCTTATCTTGGAACAAAAAACCTATATTAGTTTTTAAGAATATACAATGGTTGGAGAAGGGGAAGGAGAGGTACATAATTTGAATGGTGAAAAACCTAGGATTGGAGGAGGAGGAGGAGGAAATAGGGGAGGTGGAAGAGGTGGAGGAAGAGGAAGAGGAGAAGATATAAATACAGAATCCTTTGTATTTCCTATCCTCAATGAAGATACAACTATGACAATGAAAAATATCTCACACTCTGTCCTTCCAAACTTTCATGGACTAAGAAGTGAAGATGCTGAAACATTTCTCTTTTAATTTTAATTCTTGTGTGGATCATATGATTATCTGCATGATGCTCAAAAGTTGAAATTATTCCCTACAACCCTTAAATATGTAGCATTAAAATGGTTTATGAGTTTAGGAATAAACTCCATAAGAACGTGGGAACAAATGAAAACTACATTTTTAGAGAAATATAAGGATTACCAAATGCCCCATAATATTAAGGATGAAGTCTTTAAATGGTATAGAAAGAAGATCAAAATCTTGAAGACTTTGTTGAAAGATTTGCTTATAATGCTAAAAGGGAAAAAATGAATAATATAGTTGAGGAAACTTTGAAAGCTCTCTTATTGAAATCCATTAGAGATGAGTGGATTGATTTTCTCAATCTAACAGGTAAGGGAGACATTTATCAGTTGTCACTAGTAGAAATTTGTGAGTTATGCATACATATTTCAAGAGGCAAAGCAAGAACCAAGAAAAATCCAAGAGATCCTCTTTTATCAAGGATCAATAAATCTACAACTAAGACAATAAGTAGAGCAGAATTAGAAAATTTGCTTGATAATTTTAAAATGGATATTTTAGGGAGTCTTAGTGAACAAATTGACACCCTTAAAATACAAAACAAGCAAAAGGCTGAAAATGCTGCACTGTCCATTTTTCCCCAAATGCAAAAAGAAACATGCCTTGAGAAAATGTCCCCTTGATTTAAAGAGTGTAGAAACTTGTGCTACTTCAAAAATAGATGAGGAAGATCAAATTTTAAATGTAATAAAAAATAATGAATCTTCATCATATTGTGAATCTAGTCAGAGTTTTCAATAACAATGCAATGTTGAATATTTATCATCTCATCAACTATCCTTGCATTCTATGGAAAAAATTGGAAATTCTACAATTGAAATCTTTCAAGGAAAAACTTTGAATATTGACAATAATTTGGAATAATTTCAAAAGAAAGAATTAATAAATATGTTACAAGAACATTCCTCTGCCTATGCATGGGAATACACTGACATGAAGGGAATAGATCCTAATACTTGTACACATCATATCTATATTAAAGAAAATTCCAAACTAATTCGACAACCTCAAAGAAGAATGAATCCAAATCTAAGGGAAAATTTTCAGGAGGAACTACAAAAAATGTTGAATGTCAATTTCATTTATCCAATATTAGACAGTCAGTGGGTTTCACCCTTAGTAATTTTTCCTAAAAATAATGGAAAATGGAGAGTGTGCATTGACTATAGGGAATTGAATAAAGCCATTTTAAAAGATCACTTTCCACTTCCTTTAATAGATCAAGTTTAATACATTGGCAGGAACTAAATATTTTTCATTCTTAGATGGTTTTAGTGGGTATAATAAAATCCAAGTAGCCCCATAAGACCAAGATAAAACTACCTTTACCTGCCCGTGGGGAAATTATGCTTACCGAGTACTTCCTTTTGGATTATGTAATGCACCTGCAACATTCCAAAGAGCAGAATTAGGGATTTTTTCTTATCTAATTCATGATTGTGTGGAAATGTATATGGATGATTTTACACTTTATGGAAATTCTTTTGAAGAAGCTCTTAAAAATTTGGAAAAAGCCATCATTAGAGGTAAAGAGGCAAATCTCTCATTAAGTCATGAAAAATGTTTTATGGTGTTTACTGAGGAGATTTTTTTAGGACACCATATTTCAGGAAATAGAATTAGAGTGGGCACATCTAAAGTAGAAGTTATTTATAAATTATCAATTCCAACCTGTCAACGAGATGTTAGAATTTTTCTTGGTTTCACTGTTTATTATAAAAGATTCATAGAACACTTTATAGAAATTGCATCTCCACTTTTCAAACTGCTCACAAAAGTATGTGAATTCAATTGGAATTTTGACTGCCAAAAGGCCTTTGAAACACTAAAAGATAAAATCTTTGAAGCACCTATTCTTAGAGGACAAAATTGAAAGCTACCTTTTCACATTTCAAGTGATGCTTCAGACACAGCTTTAGGAGTTGTACTAGGACAAATTGATTTAACTCCTTATGCCATTTATTACAGCAGTAAAAATTTGACTCTTATAGAGTTAAATTACACTGTAATAGAAAAAGAGTTTTTAGTTGTTGTCCATGCTATCAATAAATTTAGACATTACACTACTCGCTACGAAAATTTTGTACATACATATCATTCTTCAATTAGGTACCTAATGAATAAACCTGTCACTAATGGAAGAATCATAAAATGGTTGTTGTTGTTGCAAGAATTTAACATCACTATTTTGGATTGATTTGAGAAACAAAATAAAGTTACTGACTTTTTGTCTAGAATTCATAATGATAATAATGATGTACCTGTAGAAGACAATTTCTCTGATGAATATATTTTTGCAATATCTACTAAATCACCTTGGTTTGCAGATATTGCTAATTATTTACTACATGGGAGTTACCATCATATTTATCTCCTCGATAAAAAAGGAATTTAATTCAAATTAGTGCATCTTATTCATGGATAAATGAAGAGTTGTATAAAACAGGGTCAGGTCTGATCATCTGAAGGTGTGTTAGAGAAGATGAAGTACCATAGATATTGAAAGCTTGTCATGATGAGCCATGTGGAGGATACTTCATTGAAAAAAGAACTTCCTACAAAGTCCTTATCTTAGGATACTATTGGCCTTCCCTTTTTAAGGATGATAAGGAGTATGTTAAGAGATGTGATAGTTGTCAAAGGATGGGGAAACTTATTTCTTCTGATGAAATGCCTCTACAACTTCAGGTACTTATTGAGCCTTTTGAAAAATGGGCTCTAGCTTTTGTTGGTCCAATTAATCCACCATCGAAACAAAAAAGGTACATTCTTTTTTGCACTAATTATGTCACAAAATGGATAGAAGCTAAAGCACTTCCTTTTTATACTGAAATTGTTGCAGTTTCATTTCTTTTTTAGGATATCTTTACTCGTCTTGGTGTCCCAAGGGAAATTGTAACAGGTCAAGGTACTCAATTCACATCCAAGTTGGTACAGAATATAATGGAGGAGTACAATATGAAGTCCACTCCACACCATACACAATAAAATGGACAAGTGGAGTCCATTAATAAAATAATTGAAGCAATTCTCACCAAAACTATGCATCTGAAGAGACTGGGCAGAAAATATTCCAGAACCTTTATGGGCATATCATAGCACATGGAGAAACACTACAAGGCATACTCCCTATGAACTGCGAAGCAAGTCTATTTTCCTATTGAGTTTCAAGTAAAACCTTTCAAGACAACAGTTAAATTGGGTCTCGATATTTCAGAGGCACAAAAACAAAGAATGGAGTAGCTAAATGAACTTGATAAGATAAGACAAGGTGCAATCCAAAAAACCAATCTAGTTCAACAAAAAAGATCCAGATGGCATGACAAATATATCAAAGAAAGAAAGTTCCAACCAGGAGATTGAGCATTACTTTTTAATTCAAAGTTCAAATATTTCCAAGGGAAATTTCAAACTCATTGACTTAGGCCCAATGATATTGAAACAGTCTTTGATAATGGTGCAGTTTGGATCAAAACTATTGATGAAGAAAGGACCACTTTTCTTTTGAATGGTCATTGATTAAGGATTTATCATAAGCCATTGAAAAAGGAGGAGTTTATCAAACATTTGCAAGACAACATTGATTTCCAATTGGTTAATAAAGATTTTCCTTCTCCTCCAACTTGACTTATGAGTCTTTTTCTTTCTAATAGATATATATATATAGTAAAATTTGTATAAACATGAAAACCAACATTGTTGGCATGTTTATATAGAAAATCTAGGGTGAAAACCAAGTAATTTTGGGATTCTAAATTTTCTTTCCATTCATTTTCTTTTTGTCCCTCTTTTTCTTTCTAGAATATAATAACTACATAATTGATAATATTTTGTAGCTTTGACATAGTTCTAGAACTGATGTTTGACAGGGGCTACTAATTGGAGCAATTGAAGAAATGATCAAGTCATACTCATAAACACCTGAAGGCAATACAAAAAGGAGAAATCAAATGTTAGAATCATCAATTTGAAAAGTATGCAAATATTTAATTGGATAATAAGGGTTAAAAAATTAGTATATGAATTATAATGACAATATACCTCCAGTTCAAAAATCATCATTGCCGAAAGTGAAATAAAAATACATTGTCATTTCAAACAAAATCCCTCATCATTACATAACACTCATCTCAAACTCTAAATTCATTGTTGAAATTGCCCAACTCACATCCATTCATACCCTAATGGTCATTTCACTTGTTTTTCCCTTCACTCTCATTTATACTCTCATCGAAGCCATAATTTTGAAAGCCCGACTCATATCCTGTCAAAAAGAAAATTCTAAGATAAAACTTCTCAACGGGTGTCATAGTGAGAAAATGATCAAATGGAAGAAAAATCATGGAAGGATATATGCAGGTGAAGGAAATGCTGCAGAAAGCACTGTGGCTAGAATTCGTGGAAAATTTTGATGGTTTTAACAAGGAAGTGACTAAATAATTTGCCAAATATTTTGATGGTGTAGAGGTTGAAATTGGAGACATCAATTTGTAGTCACAAAATATCTTATAGCTGAAGCTACAGTACTTTCAAAAGTTGGAGAGAAATGGTGTTATATACCTAGGGGGGATAATATGGGGTACCAATGGAGGTACCCAAGGTAATAATGTAATAATGGGATGGGCCATAGTAATAAATAAGGTGGTTAACCCATATCATGTAAGGGACCACAAGTAGTTAGTAATAATGTAATGGGACCATGGTATTAGTCGATGGTATGAGGGAACCATGGTATTGTATGTATGAGGCTTATATAGAGGCTAGAGACTCCACATGGAGAGATGTCAAGAAATATTGTCAAGGATTATTGTATGAACAGGCATTTGGCTTGTGGAGTGTTCTCCTTCCTTAAGGAGTGAATGTATGGTGTTGCCCTACCTTAAGGGTTTGATCAATAAAGAATCATTTCATTTTATTTTTGGGTTTATTTGCATTGTCTTATATTTTCATAACAGATCTCTAATATTTCCGGGTTAGATCTATAACAAGTGGTATCAGAGCTATAACAAGTGGTATCAGAGCTATACCAAATGGTTTAAGAAAAGGGGCATTGAAGGAGAAGAATAGAATACGTTCTTAAAAAACCTAGGTATGGATATCACTATTTTTAAAAAAGGAATTCCCAGTATAGCATTTAAGGGTAAATGGACAAATTTATTGCTAGTCATTCAGAAATTTGTCACCTGTGAAGGAATATTTGGTTGTATTTTCTTTTACCGTATTCCTTTGATCATGCATTTTCTTGAGGAGAATGAAATCAATTTTCCTTATTTTCTGTTAAATAGCTTAAGGAAAATGCCTGGAAATGTTCAAAAAAAGGATTAAATTCACAGAAAGCACGGTGTATCACCATAGCCTTATAAAAATAATCATTTAATTTCACCTTGAAAAACTAGGAGATAATTGGGATATCTTCCAAGTTAGAAATAATTTTAAGGAGGAGGATCAAGAGTCACCTAGCAAAAGTAAAGAAAAAAGAGGAAGGAAGAGAATATCTGAGAATCCTATTAAAAACTTACCTCAACAACAACCATAAGAACAATTAGAAGATGAGATTCATATTGCAGAAATTTTAGGAAGCCTTAAAAGGCAATATACTAAAAGAAAGAAAGCTAGTAAAAAGGAAGAAAGAACATCTAAGAAAACAGAGGAAGCTAAAACAGAGAAGAAAAGAGTTAAAACTAAAAACATTTTCCATCATATGTAATAAAAAGCGCCAGTATTAATTAAAAACCATCTACACATTTTAAAAATGTGGTCAATTTGGAGGAAGATGAGAAAATAGAAACTCGATCACCTACTGTCATCTCACTTGTTCATAACCCAAGTCGAAAAACACCAGAAATAGATCCAGTACAACAAGAAATCTATGACTACATTGAGTCTCTAGAGAGGAGAGCTACAGAAAATGAATCTTGTTCTATAGTCCATGAAAAGAAAATCCAGTCTAGAACCTCCACTCGTAAAAATTATTAAACGAGAAGTCTTTGAGTTGGAGACACTAAATAGACATATTAAGAAAGAACATGAGACATTAAAGATGCAAAATTAGATACAAAGGACTGAGAATGATTACATTCTCCTACATATGGGCTTATGGTATGAAAAGAAAAAAAAAAGTTAAAGAAGGAGAATGAATCACTAAGAAATATGGTCATGAGTCTAAAACGCAGGATTTTAATGAAGAAGCCCAGAATGACAGTTGCAAGAAAGAAGATAAGAAGGAAAAACTTGGATGTTTTGGCCCAAGCTTCTTAGAGAAAGCAGTGACAAAGAAATATTTCTAGTTTTGAATTTTGCATGAGGAAATAAAATGGCCTCCATATGGGGGAATGTTGACCTCATGATTGCTTCATTTTGACACTCTCCCTTACCTATTTTTCCTTTCCTTAACCATCATCATCAACTCAATAGGCATAAAAATACAAGGTTTTTGACATGGTCAGGTATTTAATTGTCTTATCTTTCATATTTCATAAATTTCCTTATTATTGAGTTAATATTTGTATTGGCTACTGAATTCGCATGATTCTACAACAAATATCTGCTTCTATAGCCAATTCCATAGTTTACTAGGATCAGAGGTGCCATCTAAGAGGATAAAGATATGGACAAATGGAGATTGATTTCCTTAATGTTTTCCTCTTATTCATCCAAACCAGATCATCAAAACGATTGTTCGATTGTGTGGTGAAAGGACAAAGTCAACATGGTTGCTGAACAAGCGAGCAAGAGTCTGAATATTCTATGCTTCACGATTTTCTTTGTCAAATAGAAAATCGTGAGAAATGATATCTAGGTAGTTGTTTGATGCTTAATTTATAATTCTTTTAGCTAAGGTAGACATAAAATCCTCAAACAATTATTGGCATGGGTTTTATAAATATGTTGCAACAAACGTGAACAAAAGGTTGATTTTTATGTATGTGACAATGATGTTTTGAAACTTTGTTTTTACTCTGTTAATGAAGAAAATACTTTGAAGTTCCAATGAGTATTTGACCATCGATTAAATTTTTATGACTGCTTATTTATGGAGGACCCCAACAAACAGTAAAGGTTTTGCATTCAAATTTAACATTCATTTGTTACAAGTTATTCATGCGTCTTAGAATTGGTTTGCAGTCTTGATTTCATTCAGATAGTGATAACAATAATTCATTATTGTTGCTTTTTCAAGTTATTTATAATGATGTTAATAGTAATGTAATTGCTTTTCATAGATTTCCTTATGATTGCAGAGTGTTTTATTTCAAAGTTAATAGATTTATTTAGAGTTTCATTTTATAGTATTTCATTTTAAAGTATGTGTGATTTCTTTATGGTTTTCATTTCAAAGCATTCAATTTCAGAGTATGAGTGATTTTGTTATAGCTTCATTTCAAAACCATTTCAAATATGAGTGATTGATAATGATAGATGTGTGATTTTTCATTTTGACTAAAAGTTAATTTTATTTTGGTTTTTATGCAAAGTATTGATAGAATGTTAGATGATCAATCTGCTTTAGAGATTAAATTTGTGTTGCAATAGATCAGTTAAAAGCCTTAAAGTTTCATTTTAGCAAGTGTGAATAGCATTTTTTATTTCATTAGAGAAGAGAAGGAATATTTAATTCATTTTCTTTAAAGAGTAAGATAGGAATAAATTGCATCCTTAAAAGTAAAATCTCAATAACTCAATTATGCACATTAACAATTTGATTTAATAAAAGGACTTCTAGCATATATAGTGGACTTGAACTTCACAAGTTTACTAACTCCAGTCGATAATTCATGTAACAATTTAAGACAATCAAATTGAAAAAAACAGAGCGTGAGCAAGAAGAAGAGCAGCATACAAAAGAACCAGATTAGTGTAGTGAAGACTCCTATGTAGACCCAAAGGATGTTGATTCTCCCTTTATTGTCAAATAACCACAGAAGTTAAGTGTGGGAGCTACGTGTAAAAAGCACAAATCTGATAAGTCCGCCAGCGCGAAGACCATGGTCCTCACTAAGGGGCACCTCGATGAAATTGGAGATATTTTCAAGTCCACAGCGAAAGATATCTGGGGCCACATTGAAGAACACTACTAGTTTGTTTTGATGAAGGTCTAGGAGGGCCTAAAAGAAATGCAAGGTCAAGCAAGCTAGGTTCAAGCAACTATGCTTCAAGCAAACCAGTCTCAAGTGAGTTAGAAACCAATGACATTAGGTAGTGTGCAATCAGCACTCACTTCAGCGCTCTGAGTTATACCCCTACCTAATGGATCCTTACACATGAATGATGTTGTAGAGTGGGAGAGTGAACAGCTGCCTAAGAACGTGAGCATGAACCTCGCGTTGCTTCCCCTATCCAGATTACATGAGCTACACCATGGTATAGTAGATGAGCTTAAAGTACGAGAGAAACAATCTCTCATGGTGATCAAGGATGCGCAGATCACCAATCAAGAGATGTGTGATGAAAATCACAAATCTCTCTAGGATCGTGATGAGGTATCTGTGAGATGGTTGCAACTAGAGAAGGCCATTTCCTAAGTATGCAGTGAGCTTCCCGAGCTCCAAATTCAATCTGAGGCCGCTTCTAAAGAAAATGTGCAGCAGCTAGCAGATGCATTTAGAGAATCAAAGGAGTAAGTGAATAAATTTCGCTTTGATCTACAGATGCAAATCACTGAGCTTCAATTGAAGTTGTAGCCCACCATGCGACCAGAGATCTGAGAGTAGCGCGAGGCTGCCATGAGAAAAGATAGGGAAAAGATGGACGTTGTGATGAACCTCATCATTAGGTAACTATACAAACGTTAATCCTCCTCCTAGCTAAGTCAAAACAACTCTTCTCATAATTTATTACATATTTTCATTGTATTTTTCTTAATGAGATGAGTCAAAGTGAGGTATTATCCCTAATGGACTAATATGCATTGATTGTAGGTTTTTGAGAGAAAATCATGGAAATTTTGGCTAATTAAGGGTTGAAACTCAAAGGAGACAAGGAGGAGAGATTGTAGGAGGTGTTAGCATCAACCTTTGAAGCCTTCCATCAGTGATCAAATATTCTCTTACAAAGTGGTCTCAGAGTGTCAAAGTCAAATTTTGTCATTTCAGTGATTCTTCAAGTAAAATTTGGTTACTAGGTATTAGGTCTAGCATTTTTTTCACTCCTTCCAAAGTCTTCCAAGTATTGGTCCATTTCACCATTCAGCTTAGTGTACCATCATTCAAAGAGTTTTCATCATCATTTCAGGTTCCAATGGGTCATTTTACACCTTGTTCATGCTTCAGTTGTACTTGGGTAAGCCTCATTTCCCTCTCGTAGGGTTTTGAAGGTAATTTTTCTTGGATGGTCAAATCATCAACAAAACTTGTATCCTGATGCTCATACACCTTCCCCTGTCCTTAATATACCTTCTTAAACACTTCCCATCACTCATATTCCTCAAATTCATCATTTTCCAACAAACCCTAGTTTATTGCTATAATTTGACAATTTTCTAGGCTAGGCCTATGTTTTTCCCTTTTGGATCCCTTCCCCTCACTCAATATTTGAAATTCCACTTTCCCCTAATTCCTAACATCGCTCCCTACTTCCTAAAATTTTCTCAGTAATTTAGAAGCCCCTTATCCCCTTCGTTTCCCTTCATTTCCACAAATCCCATGTTCCACACATCGGGATAGGTTTTCTTCAAATGAATTTTATAAGCAGGATAAGATGAATTTGACAAATTTGAGAGAGGTTTTTATCCATAATTGACCCAATAATAAAACCTCTTTCATTTTTTACATAGGTTTCATGGTTTGGGAGAAATGTCAAAACTATCATTTCCTAAGAAGAGTTGATGCACCTCTAGAGTGACCTTGGTAAAATAAATTTTTCTCCTAGATGGAATATCCAAATGAATTCTTTGATGATTCAACTGATAAGTCGACACAAATATATTTCCAATGAGCTATCATGAGCTCAATTTGGAGTTGAGGAAGACCTTCAAACGTTGACTGCAACAGCACTCTGCATTCAAGTAGTCTCATTCTACATATTTTGACCAGTATTGGGAGATTTTCCCTTTGACAAGGCAAATCAGCTCCAAATTGAACAATTCAAGATTTTTTGGAAATTATACTTGAAAAGATTTCCAATGGGCTGTTACACATCGAATTTTGACACCAGGAAGGCCTCCAAACCTAGTCTGCCAAATGGCGCTCCACATTGGATTGGTGCATCCTTTGAAGGAATGGCTTATAATTTTGGATTCACCATCAAGAGGGCAGAAAACCTAGAAAGTTTCATCAAATTTGGAGGATATATTGGCCACCAAAAGGGCAAAAAAACACTCAAAAAAATGACCTCTTTGCCACTTTTTGGACACACAGGAACCAGTCTTGGGAGAATCCACTTTTGAGGGGGCAAATGACCTCCAAATCAAAAAATTCAAAGTGTGCCAGAAACTAGGCAGGCAGAGCTTTCCCACAAGTTATCTTGGGAATGATTTGGATGAGTGGAAGGCCTCCAAAAGCTTCCCTAAAGTTGCATTGTGCATTAGGCTTAGGGTGTTGCACATCAGGCAAATTTTTGTAAATTTTGCCTAAAAGTCAAATTTCGCCTAATATCTTCAGCAGTTGAGTTCTTCTTCTTGTCTTGGTAAATTTTGCATGGTAAATGATGTAACATGATGTAAATATTGATGTAAAACACTTGATGGGGTAGATACATCAAAGCAAAGGTGATTTTAAACTGAATGTATCAATTTCCTTAGTTTTAGAGGTGTTGGGACTCGCAATTGATCAGTTTTTGACCCTATCTTTTGCCGTATATTTACCCTTTTTGTAGTAATAAGCAAAAGCCTTTAGTTCATAAGGATACATTAATCCCAAGGTATGGAGTGACCTTCCGCAAATCTATATTTAATTGTTTACTTCATATTCGTAAGTATCTTTTCACTTATCTATGGAAATGCTGACTAGAATCGTTAAACAACTGTCATAAGCTTGCAGGAGTATAATAAACAGTTGCTGCAACATGAAGAACATCAACTAAGCAGTTGCTGCAACACGAGAAGCAGCAACAGCGCAGCTGCCACAATACCAGCAATTACCCAAAGCAGCTATTTTGTAGCCACGGACAACAGATGGCAGCTATCGAAAAGAGGATAACGTGGCACAATCAAGCGGAAGAATAGAGAACAGCATGGGGAAATAGCGAAGGGAATAGCAATCAGTTATTCACCGTGTACAGCCGAAGCTCCAGAAAAGGATGTATAATCATATGGTTGTAACAGCATTCTAATTTGCTTATTTTTAAACACACAGTGTTAACTGAAAAGCTGTAATATTCTATTGTAGTAGATGTCCCCTCTATAAAGAGGAGACATCTACATGAAACGGGAAGTCAGTCAGTCTGTAATCAAGTTTTGAAGAACATCAGCAAGTCTGAGTTCGATTGTACTCAATCCTTTTGGCATATGAATATAAACTGGTTCTGAGCACTTAAATCCGTTTCCTTCTTTTCGGGGAATCTTGTGAGAAGGACTGGGCCCACCTTCCTCACAAGATTCACCCATTTGTTTTCTTGTTGATTTCGTAGATGTATGGTAAGTTCTTCTCAGCATTCTGTGTGGATTTAACAGTATTGCCTCTGGCATTCTTTGCTTTACAAATACTCTGTTTCATTGCTTTTTGAGTTTGTTCCTCACCGGTGAATGAGAGTGTTGTGAGCGTTAGCACTTCTGATAACAGAGGCAGGTGCTGGACGTCCCCATCAGGAGGATAGGGTCCTGGTCCTCTAACAGAAGAACATCCATTATTTCATTTCTCAGATTCGTAATTTTAATTCGTTGTTTTCATTTTAAAGTACTGTAATGATATAACATAGTATGCTACAGCTTTTTGATGCTTTTCGGGTTTTAAGTACATACAGTACGCATTGCCTTTGAAATAAAAGGACTTTCCCTGGTCGATAATTAATGTGGCACTTGAATGTTAATTCACAACAATTCAACTAGCCAACAAGAGGCAAGCTATTCCACTGCCTATTTTCTTGTTCCGAGATTAGATGTTGTTGAAACAGCTCCTTGACTCATGGATTCAACCCCTGACAGATAGATTAGATGGTTTTGAGGTCTATATGATGTATTTTCACAATTATTTGTAAAGGTTGGACTTTGGTGGAAGTGGTGACACTCATTGAACATTTGTATCCGTAGTTTGGCAAGGAATAAAACCAAGTTTCACAACTATTATTGTGGAATTCTTGTGACAGTGAGTTTATGTATGGTTTCTTCTTTGTAATGAGTTTTTCTTATGTTTTATATGTATCCAAATCCATCTTTCTCTTCTAAAACCAAATGAATCAAGGTGAATGGACAAAATACACTGTTGTGCTTTGTCTTGGGAATGCATTTGGTTTTCAATGTTTTCAATTGTTTGAAGAGGATTCGTTATTTCTTTATGCCATCCTCAACTCCTCATCTTTCTTGATCTACCATATTAATCCATTTCTAGTACATAAACCCTTGTCTACCTCACCCCATAGAATATGACTGTATCCCTGAGTTGATTTCCCGGACCTATCTACCTTCTCCAATTGATCTAGCAACCAAAACCTAAAAATCAAACTAGAAACTCTAAGCTACTATACCTAGCCTAAAATCTACATTAAATTCAGTCATCTCAAGCCCTAATTACCAATATCCTAATTGATATTGACAAGGAGAGAGCCCTCTCTCGACCTAGTAGGGCTAGCTACTAGGTTAAGCGTGGTTTGATGTTACCCTAGACCTGCCTTCCTTCAGCCTGAGGTAGATCCAGGACCTAAAATAATGGCGACCATACTGGGGATGTAGTTTTATGTTCCTCAACAAAATGTAGCAAGTTTAGATTTGATTGTTGATGGTGGACAACGATCAGACACTGGAAGACTGAAATCATTCACCTGGCGATTCTGAATCAGTTTCGAGATCAGATCCGAGGACTCAACTGGAGGATGAACCTGACCAGTAGAAACATGAAAGGATAATATGGAAATATCAGGTATTCAAGTTGGAATTTCATCCAAGACATTATGTTCTTTGTTATAGATTATTTCTTCTCTTTTCTTGAGAATGTCAAGAAGGCTTTACAAAGTATAATGTATTCAAGGAAAGATCCTAGATCTGCATTTGATTCCTTCCCTTTGAAGATTGTGAATACCAAATATTCACATGCCTTTGATCTTGATCAAGGCCCTTCTTCTGAATCTTATGATGATCGTCTTCAAAATGATGAGCCTCAAGATAAAAATACCGATTCTACACCTTCTATACATATTCCTATATCTTGTAAAATTCCAGATAGATACAAGCCTCTGATTTTACCTCCTATATCCCATGCTTTTCCTAAAAATAATTACCTATATCTACCAAGATTTGATGCTGAATGTGACAACATCACTGCTGAGAGACATGTATTGAATTTTGAGTCTTTTCTTGACCTTTTCGAAGTTGATGAAGAGGATGTCAGTATTACGCTTTTTTCTCTTTCTTTGCAAGGCAAAGTCAAGAGTTGGTTTAAAACCCTGCCTGATGCAAGCATCTTAGATTTTGAGCAATTCGTCAAAGTTTTCCTCAACAGGTGGGTGGTCAGATAGAACTCTTTCTTGATTATAGAAGAGTATAACTAGCTGAAAAGATTGCCAGGGGAGACAATACAACATTTTTCTGCCAGGTTTAACCAAGTCTATTTTTCGATGCTGGTTAATATAAGACCTCCTCCTGGATCTGCTCTCTTGCACTACCCGTGTGCCTTTGATCCGGAAATGGATTTTCAGCTGAGAGAAAGGAACCTTGCAACACTTGAAGAGATGAAAAACAGTGCAGTAGATGTACAGGATAATTTGTTGATCAAAAGGGCAAAGTTGAAGGAAGAAGAGATGAAGAACATAGATCTAGAGGAATCGAAATCTTTAGAGGTAAAGCTCGACTTTTATGTAAGTACAGTGGAAGAGATGATGCAAAAGATCACCACAAGGAATGAGTATGATGTTCAAGACCATGGCTCACTGATTGAAGAAGAACAACTAGCGGATCCAAAACATTTTCTTTATTATCCCAGTTGTCATAGACCTAATAATAATTGTTTTATAGATCATCTTGGAGAAGAGAGATCTATTGATATGACATGTATGCTTGATGATGTGTTTTTTAACTGATGATTTTCCTCAGTTTGATCAGTATGATGATGATTATGTCCTCAAAACAGAAGCTAATATTGTAGACAAATCAACAGCTAGTTTGTGGAAGGAGGAAGTTCACTTTCAGCAACTCGAATACAGTGATCAGGCGTTGCATATTAGTTATGGAAGTGAGGAGGAAAGTGCAACAAATTTTGAAGTAAGTGAAGGATTTTTTCCTTTTTGTTTTGCTTTGTTTCAGATAATCAGAGACAACTTTCATTCAATCAGAAATAAATTGTCGATAAGTTTTGATCTGGACCATCTAGAGGGCAATGAGATCCTTGTTCAAGACTTCTCGTATCTAGATATGCAGCCACCAAATTCCATTGATTGTCAAGTTGCAGATGATTATCAAGTTGCAGATGAAGACTTGGAAGCTGTAACATATGGTCAAATGATGCAAGATGATTTTGTACCATTTTGCTTCGAATCATTTCAGTTTCTGAAGGGAAATTTGCATAGTATATCTTCAATAGAGGATGAGCAGCCTATAGAAAATCATGCCATCTCGTTGCAACCAATCGAAGATGGGTTGCAACAGTCTTTTCAAGTTTTTCACAATTCAAAAGTTGATGTGTTGGATGATGTCTACAATCAAAGTCCTTCTCCACTAGCTAACTGTGAGATTGAAACAAGTATTGATACAAACATGATCCATTAGTCGGTTGCTTTTTCATTTTTAGCAGGAGTCTCGTCACAAAGCTTAGACGAAAGTTTGCATTCATGGTATGAGGAGGAGAAAAGTAAGTCCCAATGCACATGAATTTCAAGATCCTTATGCAGTATTTTTGGAGTTGGATAGAGAATCCATATTATTCAATGGATCTGTTTACAAGTTTTCATGGAAGTTGCCTTTTAGTAGTTCTCTCTTGTTGTTCATAAGAAAGCACTTGCGGAGAATTCAAACAACAGCTAGAATGCTTACTTGGTTGCATTGGTTGTTTCATTTCACATGATCAGGTGATGAATGGAACAATTAGAGTAGGTTTTATTGAATAAGCTTCATTTTGAGCATATTTTCTAGTTTTTAAGTTGTGTTTTAGTATTGAGTCAGTTTCAAGTCAGTTTGTGTCTTTGAATCATCAGTTTTTAGTCATCCATTTTAGTTTGTGTTTTTGACTCCATGCCCAATGGATAAGGCTACTTGGTCTACGGTGTTCTTGGCACCTCCAAGGAGCTACCATCCCTAATGGAGCCAATGTTAGTGTCAGCCTTTGAAGCCTTCCATCAGTGATCAAATATGCTCTTACAAAGTGGTCTCAGGGTGTCAAAGTCAAATTTTGTCATTTCTGTGAGTCTTCAAGTAAAATTTGGTCACTAGGTATTAGGTCTAGGGTTGTTTTCACTCCTTCCAAAGTCTTCCAAGTATTGGTCCATGTCACAATTTAGCTTAGTGTACCATCATTCAAATAGTTTTCATCATCATTTCAAGTTCCAATGGGTCATTTTACACCTTGTTCATGCTTCCGTTGTACTTGGGTAAGCCTCATTTCCCTCTCCTAGGGTTTTGAAGGTAATTTTTCTTGGATGGTAAAATCATCAACAAAACTTGTATCTTGATGCTCATATGCCTTCCCCTATCCTTAATATACCTTCTTAAATGCTTCCCATCACTCATATCTCTTAAATTCATCATTTTCCCACAAACCCTAGTTTATTGCTACAATTTGACAATTTTCTAGGCTAGGCCTGTGTTTTTCGCTTTTGGACCCCTTCCCTTCACTCAATATTTGAAATTCCACTTTCCCATGATTCCTAACATCTATCCATACTTCCTAAAATTTTCTGAAGAATTTAGAATCCCCTTATGCCCTTCGTTTCCCTTCATTTCCACAAATCCCCTATTCCACACATCGGGATAGGTTTTATTCAAATGATTTTTCTGAGAAATATAAGATGAATTTGACAATAGTGAGAGATTTTTTGTCCATAATTAACCCAAGAAGAAAAACCTCTTTCAGTTTTTACACAGGTTTCATGGTTTGGGAGAAATGTCAAAAATATCGTTGCCTCAGGAGAGTTGTTGCACCTCTGGAGTGACCTTGGTAAAATCAATTCTTTCTCTGAGACAGAATACCAAAATGACTTAATTGATGAGTCAAATGATAATTAGACATAAATATATTTCCAATGGGCTATCAGGATCTCAATTTGGAGTTGAGGAAGGCCTTCAAAAGTTGACTGCAACAGCACTCTGCATTCAGGTAGTCTCATTCTGCACATTTTGACTAGTCTTTGGAGATTTAACTTTTGATAGGGAAAACGAGCTCAAAATTGAATAATTCAAGATGTTTTGGAAAACAGACTCGACAATATTTCCAACACGCTATCACGTGCCCAATTTGAACACTAGGAAGGCCTCTAAAACAGGTCTGCAAAATGGAATTACGCATTGGATTGGTGCATCCTTTGAAAGAATAGCTTATAGTTTTGGATTCAGCATCAAGAGAGCAGAAAACCTAGAAAGTTTCATCAAACTTGGAGGAGATATTGGCCACAAAAAGGGAAAAAAACACTCAAAAATGACCTCTCTACCACTTTTTGGACACACAGGAACCAGTCTTGGGAAAATCCATTTTTGAGGGGGAAAATGACCTCCAAATCAGAAAATTCAAAGTGTTCCAGAAACTAGACAGGCAGAGCTTTCCAACAAGCTATCTTGGTATTAATTTGGATGGGTGGAAGGCCTCCAATAGTTTCTCTAAAGTGGTGCTACGCCTCAAGCGCAGGACACTGCGCATCAGGGAAATTCTTGTCAATTTTGCCTAAAAGTCAAATTTCTCCTAGTTTCTTCAATAGTTGAGTTCTTCTTCTTGTCTTGGTAAATTTTGCATGGTAAATGATGTAACATGATGTAAATGTTTATGTAGAACACTTGATGGGGTAGATACATCAAAGAAAAGGTAATTTTAAATTGAATGTATCAGTTTCCTTAGTTTTAGAGGCAAGTTGTTCCACTGCCTATTTTCTTGATCCTAGTTTAGATGTTGTTGAAATAGCTCCGTGACTCATGGATTCGACCCCTGATGGATAGCTCAAATGGTTTTGAGGTCTATATGATGTCTTTTCTCAGTCATTTGTAAAGGTTGGACTTTGGTGGAAGTGGTGGCACTCATTGAACATTTGTATCAGCAGTTTGGTAAGGAATAAAACCAGGTTTCACAGCTATTTTTGTCAGATTCTTGTGACAGTGAGTTTGTGTATTGTTTCTTCTTTGTAATGAGTTTTTCTTATGTTTTATATGTATCAAAATCCATATTTCTCTTGTAAAACTAAATGAATCAAGGTGAATGGACAAAATACATTGTTGTGCTTTGTCTTGGGAATGCATTTGGTTTTCAATGTTTTCAACTGTTTGAAGAGGCTTCATAGTTTCTTTATGCCCTCCTCAACTCCTCAGCCGTCTTGATCTACCTTCTTAATCCATTTCTAGTACATAAACCCTTGTCTACCTCACCCCACAGAACATTATTGTATCCTTGAGTTGATTTCCTGGACCTATCTGCCTTCTCCAATTGATCAAGCAACCAAAACCTAAAAGTTAAAATAGAAACCCTAAGCTACTATACCTAGCCTAAAATCTACATTAAATTCAGTCATCTCAAGCCCTAATTTCCAATATCCTAATTGAGATTGACAAGGAGAGAGCCCTCTCCCGACCTGGTAGGGCTAGCTACCAGGTTAAGCGTGGTTTGATGTTACCCTATACCTACCTTCCTTCAGCTTGAGGTAGATCCAGGCCCTAACAGGAGGTATATCCTCCTCATTTACTGATGTTACCCTAGACCTGCCTTCCTTCAGCCTGAGGTAAATCCAGGCCCTAACAGGAGGTATATCCTCCTCATTTACTGATGTTACCCTAGACCTGCCTTCCTTCAGCCTGATGTAGATCTAGGCCCTAACAGGATGTATATCCTCCTCATTTACTCCTCACTCATTCAAATATACCTCCATCAATCAAACTATCTTGGAGTAAAAGCAACCAGGTCATGGAGACCAAAAGGAAGCCCTGCAAGTGACAATTAAAGAGCCAGTTTATCTCGAGTTTGGGAGCTGGGCCTCCCTATATTTAATGAATTTGTTGGAGAATTTAGTTGTATAGATAAAGAGGCCTAGAGCCTCATTAGGACTCGAATTTTTGTTGTAAAAGCACTAGTCATTTTCGAGTTCAAGACTTGTGGAAGACATTGTTATGTAATTTTCTGTTTTGATAAATGAGAATGAGCATTTCCTTGATCCACCACTGAGTTGACTCAGAGGGCTGAAGCTCTTGGATTAGGGCCCAACCCTAGCAGCAAAGGCTCCTCTTCTTGTATTTGTGTGCTTATATTGATTTCATAGATTAATGGTTGAATTCTCTTTAGTATTATTTCATTACAAGTAGTTGTGGATTTGATTAGTTTGCTTCCATTTGTGTTTTACTTCAGCAATAGCTTAGAAGAGATAAAGGAACATCAAAAATCTTTCAGTAGGTGGAACTAGCCTCGCTCCTCCCTTCAGGGATCATGGTTTGAGGAAAGAACTCCTATGCAACCCCAGAAAGACAAAATTCTAGTTTCTCATGGAATTTAGGGTTTTTTGTTACTTAGGTCAACATTTTGTTAGTTTTCAAGAATAGGATTTGATTTCCATTTCTGCTATGTTCATTCTTAATTTAGATCTCATCAAGGTTTCATATTATTCTGCAAGTTTCCCCATGCATGAAATAAGCAGCTAGCTCATGAAATTATGTTTCCTTAGTGAATTAAATTCCTTCTTGTTTACATGATTTATCGATAAATGTCAATGTTTGATGTAGTGCAGGAGTTTCATAAGTACATAGAGATGTCATGATCAGCAACCTCATCCCAATTTCATCCATCCATGGTTATCACTTTCTTTCACTAAAACCCTCACCAATTTCATCATTTCACAAGAATACTTCTCCAAGCTTATTAAGCAAATCCAGTCATCTCACAACTCGGGTTTTGAGCTCTACAGGAGTCCTAGGAACTCCCTTGCCTCATTCCCTCCACCATCCACCTTCCCTAAGCCATACATCACCTTCAAAATCCCTCCTTTTTCTATTGGTTAATACAGGGGATTTTGCAAGAATTCAGGACATCCCATAGAACGCATTAGGACATCTTGTAGGTTGACCTGTAGTGGCCTATTTTGAGGTTGAATTGAGGAAAAATCCCCTAGGAAGCTAGAAAAGGACCCCTCCTTGTCTCCCAAGCCTTCTGAAAATTCACCATCATCCCTAAGCTACTTGCCACATCACCAAAAGAAGTTAGCTTCCACACTTTCACACAAAAAAAGACAAAAAGAAAAACAGAGTTATTTTGTTCATTTACATGCAAAGCAGTAGAATGTTTGATGTTTTAATTTTCATGCCTAGGATAGTAGGATTTCATAAATGTTAACTTAGTATTTTTTTGAAGCAACTCCTCTTAGCAGTTAGCTAGAAAAATGGTGTGTTGAAGCATTTGATTTCAGTCTTTTTCCTTACTGTAGTAGACAAGGTTGATTTTAGTGTAGATTTCTCTTTTCCTCATTGGTAATCAAGCTTATTTTGAATCAATAGAAGTCTGGTTTGAAAAACCTTAGTGGTTTATCACCATCGTAGTAGTGACAACGATCAGACACATCACATTTACTTGTGTATACAACATTGTCACCTCCAATTTTGTACGAACCCCGAGTTGATAAAGTAAAGTTGGTATCCCCAACATTTGCAGCATTCTTGCTGCAATACTGGTGCTCATCATTTTTTGGCACCATTTTCGAGGATGTGTTTGAGTGATATGTGATTTATACTTTCTTTCTTCCATTCCTTATCTTCGACATTCTGTTATTAGTTCCATTTCTGCAGAAGTAATTTAGTTTGCTTTCTTTTCCATTCTGCATTCTTTGCTTTCCTTTCCATTATGCAAGTGAGATTTCATTCATGTAGTTAGTTTTGATTCAGTCAGTTAGTTTCCATTCATTTTGTTATTTCAATTTTGCAATTATTCTCAAATCTTTAAAATAACGCAAAACAAAACAAAAACACTTCTTTCATGCCTTGTAGGAATAGGGATAACTTAGGGAAATTTCTACCAAATACCCCCACCGCTTCAAACAGCCAACCTTCCCGCTTCTTTGATGGTTGTGAATTGGAGGAACCCTTAGGTGAACAACCAGAGATATTTGAATAGCCTACAGGGGGAGAAGAAGAAGAAGAACTCATTCCAACTGACCCAATGGCTGAAAATATAAATGACAGAGGAAATAGAGAAAGAGTTGAGGGTGCTTTTCCCATCAGAGAAACTAATGGGGATACCAAGATGAAGAATATAAGCCCCTCCGATCTTCCTCATTTCCATGGCCTAAGCTCAGAATATCCAAACACTTTCTTGTTTGAGTTTGTTGTCATATGCAAAACCTATGATTACACCAATGATGAGCAGAAGTTGAAACTATTCCCATCCATTCTCAAGGATGCATCTTTGCGTTGATTCATGGGTTTACCTAGGGATAGCATCACAACTTGGGGTTAGATGCAACAAGCCTTCAATAAAAAGTATCGAGACTACTACAGGTCCAAAGACATTAAAGAAGAAATTTTTAGGATGACCTTAGGGCATGATGAATCTCTAGAGGATTATGAAGAAAGATTCCAGCTTAGCTACAAAAGGGCTAGGTGCACACTTGATCTTGAGTCACTAAACCTAATATTTCTTAGATGGGTAAGGGAAGATCTTCTGGATACCCTAAACCTGCTATCATGAGGGGACATCTACCAGCTACCCTATGAATATATCAAGTCTATATTTAGGAACCATTCTAGGGCAGCTAGGAAAAAGGTAGGCGTATTCAACCAATGGCCAGTCCATCCTCTTCCACTACATCCATCAAGGGTGAAATTGGAAACATGCTGGAAGATTTCAAGAGTGAGATTGTGCAAACTCTTGCCCTATAGATTGACACTATGCACATCAATAGAAAGCAGGAGGAGTCAAAGAAAGCCTTAGCCATTTTCTTCCCTAGATGCACAAGGAGACACCTTAGGAATGAATTTCCATTGAATTTGATTGAAGTCTACTCAATCTATGAAGAAAGCCACTCCAAAGAAAAGTTCCCTTCTCTACCTGGACTAAAAGTTGTGTATCAGGGAACTAAAGGGGTGACTGAATAGCTCTACTACATAAATCAAAGGAGACCTCATGGGCCTTGGTCATACCAAGAGGGCATTCAAGGGTCATCCCATGCCTATTACAACCCTAACCAGACCACATCCATTCCCTCTTGGGGCCTCCCTACTCATCCTTCCTGGTATGCACCCCCTCCTTGGTCCTTTGCACCTCAGTACCATTCCCAACCGACTCACCACCATTTATTGCCTTCAACAATGATAAAAATTTATTGCCTTCACCACCTACTCAACCACATTTTTTACACCCTTCTCCACCTAAACAACCCCAGATGTCTACCCAGCTAAATTCGAACCCGAACAACAGACATGCACATCAAGTATATAGTGGAGAGACATCATATCATGCTTATGTTATGGAGATTCAGGAAATCAACCTGAGATCTGGGAGATTACTTCCAGACAACCAACCTCTACCTCCACCTAGGGAGAGTGAGGAGGAAAGAGAGGAAAGCATGCCTAAAGTAAATCCACCAACCTTTCCTAAGAGATTAAATCGTCCAGTCTATCCTACCCCAAAAGAGGATGAACTTCTGGGTGAATTGAAAAATATGTGTCAAAATTCCACTTATCCAAGCCATAAAGGATGTACCTACTTACAATAAATTGATTAAGGATAAGTGCTTCAAACATCCAAGGAGGCAAAAAAGAGAAACCCCTACCATTAATGTCATTAGACAATTGTCCAACTTAATGTTGGGGTAGGTAATTTGCCCAAAGTATTTGGACCCTAGAAGCCCTATAGTAGATGTGCACATCAATGGCACCATTGTCCCACACACTTTAATTGATCTTGGGGCTACCATTAATGTGATGATTAAGGACACTATGCTCAAGCTCAACCTCCAGGGTTCATTGAGAAAGACCACCATAATCTTGCAACTTGCAAACCATTCCACAGTGACCCCTATGGGGACAGTGACCCCTGGTGGTCTCTATTGACTCTTGGGAGTACCTTACAGACTTCCTAGTTCTCCAGCCTAAGGCCAAGTTTACTAGTTACCATTTCATCCTTGGGAGGCCCTGGTTATCCATTTTCAATGCCTATATTAGCTGCAGGGCTAGAAATATTACTATAAAAAATGGACATATGTCAAAGAAATTAGTCTTGTACCCTCCTACTCATCCATCTATAGAACATGACTTACCTTTATGGCTGGAAGTGGAGGAAGAAGATGAAGTCTACTCATCCCAACTCTATACCTTAGAAATAGCCATGGGAGGAGGACAACTGAATGAAGATGATTGGATTGAACACATACTTCAAATTCCAACTCCCAACACATTGTCCTTAGAGGAAGTAGTAAAGGAAACCTAGAACAACCATCTTATTAATCTATGCTTAGCTTATTCAAACCCTACCCATCTCAAAACCATAGAATTCAGGCCTGAGAGAACTTTGAAAATCAACCTATCTCTTTTTGTACACCAAGAAGAAAAGTTGTGCAACATCGTAAAGGAACATCTAGATTTCTTTGCTTGGGGTTACAAGGAAATGAAGGGAGTACACCCCTCGGTGTGTACTCATTACATTTATATCAAAGAAGGTTGCAAACCATTCCAACAACCCCAAAGGAGAATGAATCCAGCTCTCAAGGATATAGTCAAATAAGAACTGCAAAGATTGCTAGATGTAGGATTCATTTACCCTATCTCAGACAGTGAGTGGGTTTCTCCATTGGTGTTGGTTCCAAATAAAAATGGGAAGTGGAGGATTTGTGTCAATTATAGAGAGTTAACAAAGTCCCTCTACCTTTCATCAACCAAGTGCTAGATGGCTTAGCAGGGAATTTTTTTTTCTCTTTCCTAGATTTTTTCAGCGGGTACAATCAAATCCAGATCAGCCCAAAAGTCCAAGATAAAACCACCTTCACTTGTCCTTGGGGTACTTTCACCTATAGGGTCCTTCCTTGTGGCCTATGAAATGCCCTTGCCACTTTCCAGAGAGCAGTCCTAAGTATATTTTCCGAGCTAGTCCATGATGCAATAGAAATTTATGTGGATGATTTTACACCCTATGGGTGTGATTTCCAAGAGGCTCTGTCCAACTTAGGTATGGTGCTGAACAAATGCATTGAAATGAACCTGTTCCTTAGTCTCAAAAAATGTGAGTTCTTGATGACTGCAGGGACTATTCTAGGTCATTCAATATCCTAGCAAGGACTACAGGTGGACCCAAACAAAATAGCCATCATCCAAAGGGTCCCACCTCTACAAAAACAGAGAGATGTCAGAAGTTTTATAGGTCTAGCTGGATACCATCAAAGGTTTATAAGAGACTTAAGCAAGTTATCTTTTGCTTTCTTTTGGTTGTTGGCCAAAGACTCTGAATTTCTATGGTCAAAAAGCTATCAAGAGGCCTTGGACACCTTGAAAGACAAGTTGACCACTGCACCTATTCTCCAAGGACTAAATTGGGCCCTTCATTTTCATATACATGTTGATGCCTCACACAAAACCATAGGAGCGGCTCTAGGCTAGATAGATCACAAGTTACCTTATGCCATTTACTTCATCATTAAGAATCTATCAAAGGTTTAACTAAACTACATAGTGACCGAAAAGGATCTCCTAGCTATTGTACATTCATTGAAAAAATTTAGGCATTACATTACAGGTTACCAAACATTTGTGCATACTAACCATGCTAAAATTAAATAATTGATGAATAAACCTGATGTGAATGCCCAGATTATTAGATGGTTACTTTTATTACAACAATTTGATCTAACTATTATTGATAATCCTGGCAAGGAAAATGTTGTTGCATATTTTTTATCCAGGTTAACTTTTCCTGCAAGGGAGGAAGGAATGGTTGATGATCAGTTACCAGATGAACACTTATGCGCCATTTCAGTTCTCTCTCCATGGTTTTCTGAAATAGAAAATTATTTGGTGTCTGTACAGTTCCCACTGAATTTGAACTCCAAAGAGAAAAGCAAGATTGTGAGGAAAAGTGCCTCATTCACTTGGATTGGGGGAAAACTCTTTAAAATAGGCTCAGATCAAATTCTAAGAAGATGTGTCAGGGAGGAGGAAGACTTTGACATCCTTTTGACCTCTCATGATGGGCCTTGTGGAGGTCACTTTGCAGCCAAGAGGACAACATTCAAGGTGTTACAAGCTGGTTATTATTGGCCCATTCTTCATCAGGATGTGAGAAGGTATACTAGTCAGTGTGATCGGTGCCAAAGGAAGGGAAAGCCTACTTGAAGGGATGAAATGCCTTTGCAACCTCAAGTGACTTTCAAGCAATTTGAAAAGTGGAGCATGAATTTCATTGGACCTATTGATCCTCCATCCAAGAAAAAATAGTACATCATTGTGTGCACTGACTATTTGACCAAGTGGGTTGAAACCAAGGAAATCAAGGCAGCAACAGAGGAGAAAGTGGTTGAGTCCTTAAGGGAAAATGTATTTTACAAGTTTGGGTACCCTAGAGAACTGGTCACTAATCAAGGCAACTAGTTTTCATCTCACATGATTGAATACTTGTTAAGTCAGCACAAGATCAAGCATAGAACCTCCACTCCCTATCACCCACAAGCTAATGGGAAAGTGGAGGTGACAAACAGAGCGCTGGAGGGAATTCTAATCAAAGTGGTTAGTAGCAGTAGAAAAGATTGGATAGATAGATTAGTTGAGGCCACTTGGGCCTACAATACCACCTGGAAGACCATCACTGGATTCACTCCCTATGAGTCAGTCTATAGGAATAAGACCCTGTTGTCCATTGAATTTGAGTACAATACATTGAGGATGGCAGCCCAACTAGATCTCGATCTCACCAGTGCACAAAAAGAGAGATTGCTCCAGCTGAATGGGTTAGATGAGTTTAGAATGTAGGCCCTCCTACACGTAGAGGTGACTCAAATTCAGAGGAATATCTGGCATGACAAGAACATCAAGGACAAGCAATTTCAAGAAGGTGATTGGGCTTTGTTATATGATTCCAGATACAAATATTTTAAGGGAAAGTTAAGGACTAGATGGTTAGGGCATTATGTCATAGAGAAATGTCATGATAATGGTTCAGTGCAGATTAGAACCATTGATGTAGAGGTTATTCCTTTACTTGTTAATGGGCACAGATATAAGGTTTACAAGAACCCATTGTCAAAGTAAGAATTCATTGATGGCATCAGCAATACAATGAAGGTGGTGGAGAAAGTCTCAGCTTCTACCTCATCAAGTCATTGAAAAAGAGAAAAATAAAAAATAAAAAAAATTAAGGAGACTTAGGTGAAAACCTCCATGAGATACCTGAGTCCAACTGTCGGGTTGAAAACCTCTTGCGGCAGCCCAATGGTGTCAAAAAAAAAAGATAAATAAAAATAACTCTAGGTGAAAACCTCTTTTGAGGCACCCAAGGTAGGCAGCTAGGATGAAAACCTCTTGGAGGCAGACTAGTTGCTTTCAAAAGGAAAAAAAGAAACAAAAAAAAAACTTTTAAAATGTTGTTCGTGGGAGGAGGATCATAGAAACAAGAGAGGATCAAAAGGGACCTATCCAGCTCATGTTTTCATTTCTCCATTCCACATCCTTCATCATTCAATCATTCCCTCCATTTTTCTACTCATTTAGCTCAATATGAAAGGGTTTTGTGTTTTCTACAAGATTCCCTGTAAACCTACAGGATTCCTTGAAAACCTACAGGTTGATCCTATAGGAATTATAGTGGCTTGGGAATCCCAAAGGAAGTAACCCTAAAGAAAGGGGATGACCTACTCATGTCAACAAAATAAATTTCTACTTCACCATGCCTCTCTCCACCATGATCACCCCTGCATTTATCCAATAAAGTTAGTTTCAAAAAAAATTATTACAGTTTTAAGAAAAATACACAGATAAAAGAGGATGAAGACAGAGAACAAGGGGACAACACCTAAAAGCTATACCTCTCATTCATTAATCCATAGACCCCTTCTCTACCCATGCCAACCATCCTCATGCTCCAAAAGTGAATAAATGATTAAAAAAATTGAGGGAGAGGCAACTACAAGACTTCCTGTAGGAAATCCTATAGCAGCCTATCCCACAAAACAAAAAAATCACAGGTTGCAGTCAGCACCAACATGGAGATCCAATGTTCAAAAAAGCTCCTCAGGAGCATAGCAGCAGCATCAAGATCATTAGCATCACCATTAAGTACCTGGACATCAAAGAAAAAGATCAGAGGATGATTAAATAAAGGAGAAACACATGCAACAAATACACAACAAGGACTTCACTCTTCAACAAACAACATCAAGGCATCATTACCACAAGTATTTGTCTCTCTTCCACTCTCTTGTTAGCATGATATGATCGAACATGTAAAATTTGTGAAAGAGTTGGTTTTATAATCAAAAGTTGGCCAGTTAACTTGGCCACCTTCGCTCAATCAACGAGGAGAAGACATTTAGTCCTTATATAAGTGGTAGCAATCAAGTCAAGGAAAAGGAGAGGTGAGGTTAAAAGTGGTTAAGCTACAAATGCCCAAAGTGGGAGTTGATTACAAGGTAAGGAGAATGATGATGTGGTAGTGGGACCAATGGTCCAAAAATAGGTACTCGTACCTCGGCTGCTAGCACACCACCCCACTCAATTCACCCATATGAGGAAATAAACATTGATCCCCATGCATAGAGGCATTCACATTCTAAAGGCTACACGCTAGCAAAGTTTCTCTCAGCCCTCAAGCAGTCTACAGGAAAGGAAGAATTTGTTTTCTCGAGCGTAGGAGCACCTATAGGATCCTACAGGATACAGAACAACACCTAAATGATTGGAAGTGAGTAGTTTTAAAAGGGAAAAATAGAGGTTGGCTTCATCAGAGAGTGATAAGGAGGTAGGAGCTTAACTTTCCCACTTTTTTACAAGTGAAAAGAATATAGAAAATCCTCTTATTTTGTTTAAAAATATTGCAGTCTAGTAGAATTGTATACACATAATTTTCATTTAAAACTCCTCATCCATTAAATTTGGTATCATACATATACACCCCTCCATCCATCAGAGAAAAATGACAGGGGGATTCAATAAGAGGGAACCCACCAACATAGTGAGGATTCATCAGCACCCTCCTGTACTAGAGATATTCATAAGGCACAATTGGATGGGTTTATTTGAAAAATTGAGGGGATATGATGATTAAGTGGCTAGAGACTTTGCTCTCTCCCTCATTCCATTGACTAGGACCCATGCCACTATTGTGGTGAAAGGCCTCTCTATAGAACTCACCCCTGAAATCATAGGCAGAATCACTAGACTTCCTTTAGGGTTGCCTTGGAGAAAGGAGGATAAGGATAATAGCCAAATTGAAAAGAATAAATTCTTTTTAGAAGGAGTGGAGGCAATGGAAGACAAAAATGGGGTCAAAATATCAAGCCTACCATACCCTTGGAATGAAACTAGCTATCACCTTATCAAATATATATCATTTTAAGGTAGGTATAGTGTCATATATGGATACCATTCTAGGCTTCTCCAAGAGTTGAGGTTTGGAGCAGACACACCTCCTCAAAATAGACTCAACATACCGTACATCCTTCTTCAATCAGTGATAGATATGAGCATGAAGGTGAAGGAAGGAAACCATCAATAGCTAGCCCATCATGGGTTAATTAGACTTATCATATAAGACTCCATCCAAAACCTAAGACTCCCTACAACCTGGGTAACTTTCAAAGCCATGCAGATAGAGGAAGACATAAAATCCTTTGAGTATGAAAAAAGCCCCACTACCAGTGAAAGGGATGAAGAAGAAACTGAAAAGGAGGAAGAAGAAATAAGGAGGGATGAAGCGAAAATAGAGGAGGAAGATGTTAGAAAATTATATATTACAGAGCAATGGAACACATAGAATATTGCATAAATATAAACACAGAAAACGCATAAAACCAGAGAGACACAGAAATACGTGGTTCACCCAGTTTGGGCTACATCCACACTAAACAGCTAGTCCTTCCTTTCTATTATCCAGCAAAATGAAGAGACACAACCTACAGCAGATCCGCTGTAATATCCTTTGTTTTCTCTCACAGTCTCACCTCTCTGTTTCTCGCTCGGAGAATACACATCTATTACACAACCTCAATACAATGCCCTCATACAAATAGATGGGTTGCCTTCTAGGGAAAAAACCCTAAACTAAATGTAAGTTCTACCATCAGATCACCCACCTAATGAATGGCCCAGATTGACTAGAAATTACTACACTTTTACAAGGCAATTTTACAAATGTTTTTAGCTTTGAGGGCACTACCCTCAAAACCCCCACCGAGGGACTGCTGGCCCTCGGACCCCCTAGCCGGGGGGGATCAACCCCCCCAAACCCTCGCAGGGGGAAAGGGTCCCCTAGCACCCCCCCGTGTGGAGGGGTGTACAAACTTCCTGGGGTATACATCCGGCTGAAACAAAGACCTCTAAATAATCATGCTCCACACCCAACAATATCCCACTTGGAGAATGATTGTAGCAACTCCACCGCTGCTTCATTTGCTAGACAATGACTCCTCTTTGGACCTGATTGTTTCTCATCTTCATCGTCATCCTTGAAGACCAATTGAAACTGAGCATATTCTCAGTTTCTCCCTGGTTACAACTTTTGTTAGCATATCTGCAAGATTCTAGATAGCGTGTATCTTTTCCAACTTCAACTCTCCATCTTCCAACACTGATTGTATGAAATGGTACTTGAGCTGTAAGTGTTTAGTCCTGGAATGAAATGCTGAGTTCTTTGCAAGATGAATGGCACTTTGGCTATCACTGTATAACGTTCACATATCATGCTTCTTACCCAATTCACCCATAAACCTTTGTAACCAAATAATTTCTTTACTAACCTCTGTAGCAGCAACATACTCAGCTTCTATTTTTGAAAGTGCAACAACACTTTGGATTTTTGAAACCCAACTGACAATTGTTCCACCTACAGTAAATACATATCCTATAGTGCTCCTCCTGTTATCTCTGTCACCTACAATATCTGCATCAACATATCCCTGTAGAGAAATGTTTGAACCACCAAAGCATAATGCTTGATTTGTGGTACCTTTCAAATATCTGAGAATCCATTTCACTATCATCCAATGTTCCTTTCCTAGATTGTTCATGTACTTGCTTACAACTCCCACTGCATGTGCAATATCAAGCCTTGTGTAGACCATTGCATACATT
>APFE031309710.1:224187-264223 GCA_000404065.3 Pinus taeda
TAGGTAGAGGCAGTGGAGACTACATGTTACTTGGTCAATAGATCACCTTCATCAGCATTGGAAGATAAGACTCCACAAGAGGTGTGGACTCGTAAGAAACCTTCTCTTTCACATCTAAGGGTATTTGGATGTGATGCATATGTACATGTTCAAAAGGAGAAAATAACCAAGTTGGATAGTAAATCTAGAAAGTACATCTTTATTGGGTATAGGATGGTTTAAAGGGTTATAATCTTTGAACCCAGTAACAAGGAAGGTTGTGTACAGCCGAGATGTGGTGTTCAGAGAGGTGAAAGATGTTATTAAACATGAAATCCAACCAAAGGAACCAGAGATGATAGAGTTTGAGATAAAGGAGGAAGAATCAGACTCTACAACGGAGGAGGAATCAGAAGATGAAGAGCCACAAACTCCGGGTGTGAGAAGATCACTTCCAGAAAGAAGGCAGGTAGAAAGGTATAGTCCATCTGCTTTCTATTCAAATTTTCCTTTATCTATTACTGATGATGATCCCAGAACTATGAAGGAAGCAGTAGATTCAGAGGATGGAAAACTCTGGAAAGAGGCCATGGTTGATGAAACGGCATCTTTGCACAAAAATGAGGCTTGGGATATGGTGGAGTTGCCAGCTAGAAGGAAACCCATTGGAAAAAAATAGGTGTTCAAGAAGAAGACAAATGCAGAAGGAAAGGTGGAGAAATACAAAGCTCGGTTGGTAGCAAAAGGTTATTTCTAGGTGCCGGGAATTGATTTTGGTGATATTTTTTCTCCTATTGCCAAGGTAACTTCTATTAAATTACTTTTACTTGTTGTTGCTGCTTTTGATTTTGAGGTAGAATAGATGGATGTGAAGACAACATTCACTGGGATCTGGAAGAGGAGATCTACATGAAGTAACCTAAAGGTTTTTCATTCAAGGGTAAGAAAGAACTAGTATGCAAGTTAAAGAAGTCTCTGTATGGGTTAAAACAGTCACCAAGGATATGGTATCAGAAATTTGATACATTTATACGGGAACTTGGCTTCACCAGAAGCAGAGTAGATCACTGTGTGTATTTTAAATTAGTTGGTGACCGTGTTATTTATCTGGTCTTGTATATGGATGATATGTTGTTGGTTGGAAATGAAAAAGAAATTATCCAGGATTTGAAGACCCTTTTGTCCTCTAAATTCGACATGAAAGATCTTGGTGCTGCAAACTATATTTTGGGCATGGAAATTAAAAGAGATTAGACAAAGAGGAAGCTCTAGTTAAACTACAGGAAGTATGTCAAGACAATATTGCAGAGGTTTAATATGCAGGATCGTAAACCGGTGAAGGTTCCTATTCCTATAGGTGTAAATTTATCTGCTGAACAATGTCCCAAGGCACAAGAAGAGGAAGAGGACATGTCCCACGTTCCATATGCAAGTGCAGCCAATAGCCTGATGTATGTGATGATCTGTACTAGACCACACATTGCACATGCAGTGGGAGTATTGAGCAAGTTTATGTCAAAACTAGGGAAGGAGCACTAGACAACAGTGAAGCGGATTTTCAAGTATTTTCGTGGCGCTAGTGATTATGGTTTGTGCTACCAAGGAAGACCAGGATTGGATAGAGTGTTGGATATCCGTGGCTTTTTTGATGCAGATTGGGCTGGAGATCTGGATCAGAGAAGATCTACAAGTGGGTATGTGTTTAACCTATTTGGAGGTGCAATTAGTTGCATGAGTAAGAAACAATCTATAGTGGCACTATCAACTACAAAGGCAAAATACATGGCAACCACTTATGCCAGCAAGGAAGCAGTTTGGTTGCAAAGATTGTGTTCAAGTATGGGGTTAGTACAGGGATCTATAAGGATATACTATGACAGCCAAAGTGCAATTTTCTTGGCAAAGAACCCTGCTTATCATTCAAAGACAAAGCACATTGAGGTTCAGTATCACTTTGTGAGGGATATGATAGAAGACAAAAAGGTGTTACTGGTAAAGGTGGACACTTTGAAGAATACTGCAAATGCATTGACAAAATCTGTGAGCTTTGAGAAGTTCTCTTGGTGTAGAGAAACAATGGGCATTGTAGGGCTGGATAAATGACTAAGATCTCTTGTGGCCCCCTGTGGAAATAGAACAACAAGTGGGAGAATGTTGGATTGTGTTATATTCTTTCCACAACTAGCCCACATAGTTAATCGGGGGGTTAGAAGGGGGGCAAAGCCCCCCTTTCGTTGCACCGATTACGTAGCGGGAGGGGGTCACAGTGGATTTGAGGAGTGTAAGTAACCCCACTCTATGGGGTCGAGGGCAACGCCCTAGAAAATTTTGTTTTTGGACCATATATTAGGTTAGGCAGACATACCTATCGTTTTCTACATGATTTTTCACACATGGTTTTGGATGCGATGGTTTTCGGTCCATGGTTTTGGACGCGATGGTTTTCGGTCCATGGTATTGGATGCTTTGGCATATATGAATATGTATTGTAACATTGAAAGGAGCATAATAAAAAATCAAACTAGTAGTCTCGGTGTTGGGGTCCAAGGGAAAATCTTTGTATATATGTGTTTTATGTGTTATGCTCTCGCATTGTTTATTTTATGTGTTTTAGAATTCGTATGTAGGTAATTTCTGTACGGGGTTAAAACCTACATTGCTTACATGATTTGTGTATAAATGTCAATGTTTGATGCAGTGCAGGAGTTTTAGAAGTACATAGAGATTTCATGATTGGCAACCTCATCCCAATTTCATCCATCCATGGTCATCACTTTCTTTCACTAAAATCCTCACCAATTTCATCATTTCACAAGAATACTTCTCCAAGCTTGTTGAGCAAATCCAACCATCTCACAACTCTGGTTTTGAGCTCTGAAGGGGTGTTAGGTACTCTCTTTCCTCATTCCATCCACCATCCACCTTCCCTAAGCCTTACATCACCTTCAACATCCCTCCTTTTTCTCTCGGTTGTATCATGTAGGAATACAGGAGATCTGGTAGGAATTCAGGACATCCTATAGAATGCATTAGGACATCCTGTAGGTTGACCTATAGTGGCCTGTTTTGAGGCCAAAATAAGGAAAATTCCCCTAGGAAGCTAGAAAAGGAACCCTACTTGTCTCCCAAGCCCTCTAACCATTCACCATCATCCCTAAGCCACCTACCACATCACCAAAAGAAGTCACCTTCCACACATTCACACAAAAAAAGACAAAAGGAAAAACATAGTTGTTTTCTTCATCTACATATACAGTAGAAGAATCTTTGATGTTTTAATTTGCATGCCTAGGATAGTAGGATTGCATACATGTTAAATTATCATTATTTTGAAGGAAATCCTCTTAGTAGTTAGTTAGAAAAATGGCGTGTTTAAGCATTTTATTTCAGTCTTTTTCCTTACTATAGTAGACAAGATTGCTTTTAGTGTAGATTTCCCTTTTCCTCATTAGTAGTTAAGCTTCTTCTGAATCAATAGAAGTCTGGTTTGAAAAAACTTAGTGGTCTATCGCCAGATTATCAGTGACAACGAGAAGACCCATCACATTTACTTGTGTATACAACACTGTCACCTCCAAGTTTGTACGAAACTTAGGTTGATAAAGTAAAGTTGGTAGCCCCAGGAGCTGTAGCATTCTTGCTGCAATACTGGTGCTCATCACACTGTAGTCAAGGATTGTAACTAGTTGTTCGAAGAGACTCTAGAACTATGGACCTTGTTGAAGGAGGACCCATAGGTGCAACAGATTTCCGCCATCCGGGATAAGCAAGTGAAGTATGACGAGATAAAGGCAATGACGCACACCTTAGCCCTTGTGTAACAATTCACCCGGTTGAAAGAGGGGATATCCCTGCAAGGACAGATTCAGGAGATGCGAAAGAAGATGTAGATTATCACTGCACAAATTCAGCCGTGGGAAGAAGAAGTGGGGAATCTCTCACAAACTATCGAAGGCACGCTCAAGCGTATGTAGCAAACGTAGCATAAAATCGGCTTAGCAGCAGAAGGATTGACTACAGAAAAGTTAGTCGAAGAATTTTGAAAGGCAGTAGTATAATGAATGGAGGTGCTTCACCCAGTGAAGTCTTCATTCAGCAGCCTGAAAGAAAATATCCAGAGCATACTAGTGGAGTGACTCAAGGACGAGTGACATATTTGTGTTGGGGGCCTGTTGGGACGAGGTCCCCTAGGTATTGTAATGGGAAAAGGTATATAAAAGGGTGCCTTAGTAAGTATAAGGGAATCAATGGATGGAAGGGCATTTTGATATGTTTTGAGCCTATACGATCTTTTTGTCTTTTTGGCGAAGGGGAAGGCTCGTGCAGTTGAGTGCATAGAGACCTTGGTAAGTCTGCAACTAAGTGTGTGGGGCCCTGCATCTATGTGCACAGGATCTGGGAAGTTTCTATAAGGAAGATTTGAAGTAATAAAGAATATTTGAAGCAATTTTGTGCCCAATTTTTATAATTAAGTGTCTTTTATATTTATGCGCACTTGAATTCTAGTTATCTATATTTTCAATTTATTGGTTGCAAATATCTAGATCTACTATTATATGTGATTTTATGCATGATTATATGTTTACGCGAAGTTAATAACTCTGTTTAACTAAATATCATTTAAGTTTTGGGATTTCATGAATAAGGGTTCACGAAGTTCAAACCATGCCTAAAATTGAATAAACACCCTAACCCTATGTCAATTGCCTTCTGGATTGAGAAACCTAGTTCTAGCATCCCCCAATGTTGCCTTAGGTGAGACTGCAACCTGTGTTAAGCGGGTTGTTTCCGAAAGGGACAATAGTTTAGGGTTTTGTTGATTAATGCACCTAACTCTAAACCTTGGTCCAAGCCCCTCAAGCCAACACTTTCACATACGATTTCAGATTGAGGTTTTGTTTGCTTCGTTGGAAATATTGCAACAAGATCTTTGATCTAACCTTAGTTTCACTACAATCCAAAAAAAAAAAAAAAAAATCCCAAGCCCTGTTTGATTTCTAAGCCGCTATGGAGCCACATGCATCATTACTCTCCATTGAGGAGATTTTGGTCTTCCAAAATCATGAACACAATTTGCAACCTACAAGTGCTATGTCAAGCCACATTTCCTTCTCCTTCACCTTTGTACTTCGAAGCCATAAGTGACAAACCAACCCTGCATCTTGTAGTACAATATTTTCAAACAACATGTTCTACTACAAGACCAAACATCACTCAAACAACCCCATACTTTCCAAGAGTTTATAACACACACTCTTTGGTCAGGTGTATGTCATAATAGAAACAAATACCCCAACTGTCAACAAAACCATGTGAAAACATCATCATGTTTCTTTCATAAGTGATGGAAAACACATCATCACTTTTACAATCATTTTGCAACATATGATTTACAATAATATGGTCACAACATGATATAATATCTAATAAAACCCCCTCTCACTCAACAAAGTGAATGGATCATCTCCCTACAACTAATTCTCTTTTTGAACATCTTCACCAGTTGGTTCCTTCATAGGTGCTTTCTAGTCATGAAGTATCTAACATGTGGCTTTCTAATGTCCATCCTTGTTGCAATGGCTACAATGATTATTTCTCCTCCAAACATTTTGGATCATCTTGAAATGCTTATTCCTAGTGAACCTTTGATAAATGCACATGGAACCCTTACTATCATTAGAATGTGTTAAGGTTCTTCCATCACCCGTCGTTAGTTGATAACTGGTTGTCTTGGAGAATTCTCCAACCTGTTTTCTAGCATACCCAAGTCGTGCATAATGAGGCAATTCCTCCACTTTGATGGGATTCAAAATGCCTTGACCATTAATTCCAACACCCTTTCCTTGATACCCCATATGTTTCAACAATTTTGATCCATTTCTTGTAGTATGTTTCTTAAAAGCAACGAAATCATCATCATACAAATAACATGGAATTGAAGAATCATATTTTACCTCTGGCTTGTTATGCTACAACTTTTCCAAGACCTCCTCCTTAGCTTGTAACTAATGTTGCAACCTTTGTTTCTCCATCTCGGCTTCTTATAGGAGCCTTCTTTTCTCATCATTCTCTACTTAAATGCTTTAGTTGAACTCCTCAAGTTCTTGGAGCCATGTGGTTCCCTTCTCATTTATGACACAACATCTGCTGAAATATTTGCCACATCGCCTAAATCAGAACCCAAATAAATTGGTCCATCTTCTACAATCCCAAGAGCTACAATCCTCATTTCATCACCTGATTCTGATCCCAGGTTAATTGTTCCAACACCTGCAAATTTTGTAGCTGTAATATTCTCATCGTCCTCTAATTCAGTCTTGGTCTTGTTGCATAATTGCAACTATCTTTGGATTCTCCTTTCTACCATTCTTTTTTTCCCTCAATTAAGGATGCAATTTGCAACAATGTTCCTCATCATGCCCTTCTTTCTCACAATGAGTACAAGAGGGATTTTCATCCTTTCTCTTAGTTGTTGTTATCCTCTTTGGGCAGTCATCTTGCTCATGCTTCCCCCATCTTTAAATATGTACAACCTTCACACTTGCTTCATTAAGAGTTTAAGGTTCAAATAATAACAATGAATGACGAAAATAACTATGCAAAGAGTCAATATAGTTCATCAATGTCTCAAGAGAGTCTAGTGGAACATTCAATGCTAATGCTTATTTCCTAAAGTATATAAAATTATGAACATTTTGACCTTTAATTTTTATCTGTAAATTGTCATGGATATTCCACCGAACAGTTCATCACAACAGATCTGATAATATTATCTTCAAAATATGAATTCTACACTATTACAGTGTCATTCAATTTCTAGATTTGTAGAGCTTACTGTAATTAGTGCATGCATGTAAAATTAAAATATGCAGAAAAGAAGAGAACGACAAAATAAACTCACACACATATAAAACACAAGATATGCTCTCTGGGGAACCCTTTCAGGAGAAAACCCAGCTGGAAGGTGAGGTCACTTTTCTCTATTTCTCTATCTGGAAATATGGTTGCAGATACAAAGAAGTAATGTTTGTGGCCCGTGGGCTACTATGGTGCACAAATCTTGTCTATGTACACTACCCCCTACCTCTCTTGGCTATATTTTCTCATCTATGGAACAAATTCTCTCGAAAGAATGGAGTGTCTCTTCCTCCTAGTGGCCCAGTTATAACATAGCCTTGTAGCCTACTAGTGGTTAAGTTTGAATACATCAACTCTTAACTAGAGTTACAATAGAGTCTTCTACATCAAAAGCACGTGGCTATCCCCTTTTCCATGAATAATCGGGGCTGACACAGCATCCTCCCGAACTATAGGTGTGAAAACAGGAAGATCAATTTATGAGTGGTATAAATTTTGCTTACAAACTCTGATTGACGTGATTTGTGCGTCGTTGGAAAGCTTTCTATGTAGAATAGCATGAAAAGGTGTGGCACTTCCATGAAAAATTTTTACCCCCAAAAAATGCCATTTGACGCCTCAAAATGCTCTCGGAAGGTTTTAGACTCTGTTTCGCCAATCTGGGTCCCGTCGTAAAAACGGTCCCGTCAATTGATTCCTCCACTTTTTCCACTCCAAATGCATCAGGGTGGATGAAAAACAATATAATGATCCAATTTGGATCACACCTCCCCATTTTGGGAGGCTTTTCGTCCCCAAATATTTTACTTGAGGAGGTGAGGAAAGTTTTCATCCACCTTCTCTCTAGTGTACCATTTAGCTTTGCCTGGACGTTGTCCCTGCAACCCAATCTGCCAAAGGTCATGCTACTCTTGTCTTGTAGTTCTAGACCTCTTCTGCAAAAATGTATCTTTTGTCAACTCTGCCTTAGCATCTGATGCCAAATCCTCCGCAGAAGATAGGACTTGTTCCTCTTCCTGATCTAGCATGGAAGGCTCATATATTTTCAAATTATCTACATTTACAACTGAGTAAATGTGCATATACAGTGGTAAAATGAGTTGATAGGCATTATCACCCACCTTTTCTAGTACCTCAAAGGGGCCATATCTTAGATCCTTTATTTTCTTACCAAACCCCTACAACCTCTCCTTGTTCAACTGTAGCCATACTCTGTCTCCAACCTTGAATGATTTCTCTATTCTGTCCTGATCATGTTTGCCATTATACTTCTCCTACGAACTTTGCAATGTTTCTTGTACCTACATATGGATTTGCTTGATCTTATCTATAAATTTTCCAGCCCTCAAAGCATATCTTGTAAGGTCTTCCTTCACTCCCCCTTACTTCCCATATGCAATATCCAAAGGTGAAGGTGGCAAATATCTAAAACAAGTTTCAAATGGGGACTTTCCAGTAGAAGTGTGGACCACTCTATTATAAGAATGTTGTATATATACCAAATTTTCGTCCCAGGTCTTTGGATGCTTATGGTTGTAACCCCTCAGAAGCTGCACCAAAGTCCTGTTGACTACTTCTATCTACCCATATGTTTGTGGATGGAATGTTATAGATATCTTCAACTTCATGTCCATCTTCTCCCACAATGCAGTCCATAATGCACTGAGAAATATCGTATCCCTGTTTGAAATGATGCTCCTTGGTATCCCGAAGTGTACCTAGACCTATCCAAAAAACAAGTTTGTTATTTCTTATCTGTTGATGATCTTTTTACAGGGCATTAGAACACACATCTTGTTGAACCTGACAACTACCATGAACATGTAGACATGTCCCTTCCTGGTTGTTAGTAAGCCTCGCACAAAGTCCATGGAAATGCTTTCCCAAGGACAAGTAGTTACAGGTAAGGGATGATTAAGACCCTGTTTCTTGTTGCTAGGCTTGTCGGTACAACAAAGCATGCATCCTCTTATGAACCTAGCTACTTTCTCTTGCATCTTGGTCCAATACACATACCTCTACAAGTTAGCCACAGTCTTCCCTATATGAAAGTGCCTTGCAATCTTGGAGGTGTGAGCCTCTCTAATCAACTGCAAACACTCACCTTTAGGAACACATAGCTCATCTAGCCTATAGAGTAACCCATCCTGGAGATGGTAGTCAATGGTGATGTCACCATCGTGCACATGAATCTGACTCTGCAACTACTGATACACCTCCTTGAAGTCCTCATCTTCTCAATATGCCTCTTTGTATGCATCATGGGTGAATGGCTCCATGTGCATAAGAATCCCAAAAGTTGTAATATTTGATGTGGATGGCCTTGAAAGCATATCGTCCAAATTGTTTGTGCTTCCCTTCTTATACTTGATCACCAAATGAAACTGTTGTAAAAAACCCATTCACTTGAAATTCCTGGTCTCTTGTAGCTTATTCTGGGCCTACAGGCACTATAATGGCTAGTGATCTGTGTGGATTATTATCTCCTTTCCCATCAGATAGTGCTTCCACTTCTTCACATCTTGCACCATGGCATAGAGCTCCTTATCATAGTTAGGGTAGTTAAGAACTACCCCATGGAAAACTTCAGAATGGTAATATACAGGTCTTCCTCCCTGCATCAAGACAACTCCCATAACATACCCACTTGCATCTATCTCCACTTCAAAGGGCCACTACAATTTGGTAATGCCAGAACTGGTGCTTCACTAATCTTCTTCTTTAACTCATTGAAAGCATTCTATTTACCTTTTGCCCACTAGAAACTCTTTCCACTTATTGTTATGGCATGGAGCGGTGCTACTACCACTCAAAATGAGGCTATGAATTTCCTCAGGTACTGTGCTGCTCCAATGAAACTCCTAACCTCGGTAACATTAGTAGGCACCGACCATTTCATGATGGCCTCCATCTTGAAAGGATTCATCTTCAATTATCCTCCACCAACCAACACAAACTCACACTTCTTGAGATTTTCTAGCAGTTGGTACTTCTTCAATGTTTCTAGCACCTGCGTCAAATGTGAAATATGCTCCTCCCAAGTAGCATTATATGCCAGTATATCATCCAAATAGACAATAAGAAATGAATCTATAAAATGGCGTATTAAATCATTCATTAATCTCATAAATGTAGCCGGTGCATTAAATAGGCCAAATGGCATAACTAACCACTCATACAAACCTTTCCTGGTTTTGAAGGCAGTCTTCCATGTATCTTCTTCTTTGACTCGAACCTGGTGATATCCAGACTTCAAGCCCAGCTTGGTGAAATATTTTTCTTATTGCAACTGATCTAGCAGATCGTCTATCCTAGGCAAGGGGTATATGTTCTTGAGCGTGGTTTTATTCAACGCCCTATAATCTATACACATCTGTTAAGTCCCATCCTTCTTTGGCACAATGATGATGGGTGACCTACATGGTGACGTACTCAGTCAAATGACACCCTGTTCCAGTAGGTTCTACAATTGTTCCTTCACCTCACTTGCTTCTATAGAAGACTACTTGTACAACCCAATGTTTGGCAATGGGGAGTCTGGAAATAGCTGGATCTCGTACTCCACTTCTCTCTCGGGGTGACCCTTTAGGCTCTCGGAACACATCCTTGTATTCCTGTAGCAACTCCTCCAGTTGTTGTTTTTATTTCTTAGTACACCTTTATAAGGATGCCTTGCCACTTATTAAATCCTCTATAGACTGACCTTCTCTTAAAAATAATAACACATACTTCTTTCTAGAACTGATCAATTTCTTGGCCTGGTTGGCACTTACCAATGAAATTTTTGACTTGCCTTTGTGCGCATTGATGATGAATTATTTTCCATCCTTGATGAGCTGCTACTGGCTAGCTTTCCTCATGCATATTGCATCATGTATGTACATGTATGGACTCCCAAGAACGACTCCACATACATCAAGGTGAACCACATCCACATCTACTTCATCATTAAAATCAAAATTGATAGCAAATTTAATTTTTCACTGTTTTGTTACCTTCACCTTTGCATCTTTATGTACCCGTCCCAGTGGATATGGGTTTGGATAATCACAAACTTCTAGCCCAAACTTCTTAACTAGATATGCTGCAATGATATTTCCTTACGATCGTGAGTCAAAGAGAGCATCAATCTTCATCTTCTTGACCTTTAGATTTACATGGAAGAGTTTGGTCATTTCTTTTTTCTTCCTATTGCTGAAGGCTACGTAGATTCACCTCCTTGTGCACTGATGTGCAAACGATCTTCTCATCCACATCCAAGTTGCTTTCAACTTGGTTGTTCGAATCAGTGGCCATGAGATTCTTCTTCTTATTATCTTACTTATTGTTCTTCAGTTTTAACTCAGCATGCAACTTCCAACACTTCTCCTTTGTATGTCTATCAATGTTGCAGTGATTGCAGTGGTTGATGGGATCTTTGTAAGGGTGTATTGTGGGTACCATCTTTTTATCTTTTCCCCATTTTTTCTTCTTCTTACACTCCTTAGAAGTTTCTTGTTGCTCCTTCTACTTTGATCCACTTGATTGTGCTCTTTTCAGGCCTATGTTCTCTAGGTATTGTGCCTGTACACAAGCCTCGTCCATTGTTTTGGGCTTGAACAACATCATTTTCTCATGCAGATGGCGGTGAAAATCCCCCAAATATTTGAGAAGTACATCTGGGTTCTTTGCAGAGATACCCAACATTATAGCCATCTTTCTAAATTTTGTGGTGTACGCTTGCATGCTTATGCCCGGATTTTTCCTGATGTAATGCCACTAGATCCATTGATCTTCCACGTACCCAATGGGATAAAACTATGACTTAATGAAGGCTTTCAAATCATTCCACTTAGTCATTGGAGGTTCTCTCTCCAACCTTAGGGTTTCTGTGTGGCTCTCCCACCAAGTCAGTGCATGGTCTTCCAATTTCAACCACGCGAATGAGATCTTCTTCCCTTCCCTGATCTGATGAAAACTGAAATAAACTTCCAGTTACTGCAACCATTGGTTCAACCTCAAAGCATCGATATCACCATGGTATGGTTTGATATTGTCTTTTTCTTCCACTTTAAACATGGATTGGTTCATGGCACTCGAACTGGATTGATCCTTTCTGGGTTCTTTCTTCTGTTGGTTGCCTACATCTTCCTGATCTCCCAACCCCCTTCTGATTTTTCCTTTGCATTTGAACCCCTTCCTTCTCCAAATATCCCCATCTTATTTCTTAGGGCCGCCATGAGGAGGTTTACATTGTCGTTTATATCCGCGACTTATTCTTCGAGCTGCGAAAACCTCACCTCTGCAAAATCATGGGCTTCGTTTATAGATTTGTCGGCCATGGTTAGGGTTTTTGGCCTCACTGATCTAGATCCATGCAATCTCCACAATATACCCAAATAAACAATATATGATACCAAATTATCCATAAACTATCATGGATATTCAACTAGATAGTTTGTCACAATAGATCTGATAATATTATCTTTAAAATCTAAAATTCTACACTATTACAGTTTTATTTAATTTCTAGATCTATAGAGCTTACTATAATTAGTGCATGAATGTAAAATTAAATTATGCAGAAAAGAAAATAACGAAAAAATAAGCTCACACACATATAAGACACAAGATATGCTCTCTGGGACACCCTTTCGGGAGAAAACCCAGCTAGAAGGTGAGGTCCCTTCATTCTCTTTTTTTGTCTGGAAATATGGTTGCAAACACAAAGAAGTAATGTCGGTGGCCAATGGGCTGCAATAGTGGACAAATCCTCTCTGTTTTCTCTACCTCCTATCTCTCCTGACTATCTTTTCTAATCTATGGAACAAATTCTCTTGAATGAATGGAGTGTCTCTTCCTCCTAGTGACTCGATTATGACATAGCCCGATACACTACTAGTGGTTAAGTTTGACTACATCAACTCTTAACTAGAATTACAAAATAGACCCTTCTAGAGTCTTCTAAACCACAAACACGTGGCTATCCCCTTTTCCATGAATAATGGGTCTGGCGTTGCATCCTACCGAACTATAGGTGTGAAAACAGGAAGGTCAACTTCTAAGTGGCATAACTTTTGCATATGGACTCTGACTGACATGATTCTTGCATCGTTGGAAATATTTTTGCATGTATAATAGCATGAAAAGGTGTGGCGCTTAAGCAACAAAGTTTTACCCCCAAAAAACATCATTTGATGCCTCAAAATTCTCTTGGAAGGTTTCAGACCCCGTTTCGCCAATGTGGGTCCTACCTATAAAAAGGCTCTCGTGAGCTGATTCCTCCACTTTTTCCACTCCAAATGCATTGGGATGGATGAAAAACAATATAATGATCCAATTTGGATCAATTTTGTTTCAAATGTTTCTATTCCATCACAACTTTCTGTCTATAACCCGATGGGTAAATCTTTCCTCTTAAAGAAGAAATGAATTATGACCAAGATGAAAGATGTTTACGACTACTCTTACCACCTTTCTACAACTTGCATTTCCACTAGACGAGATCCGCACCACTCAAATGAAGGGATCCTAGATATATTATGGGTTTATTCTATTTGATTCGTTGTATGTGGAAATATACTTCAACCTATCTGATCTAGTTATCTAGATTTTCTACATTATATTCTCCACTAAACATAGGAAAATCAAACTTGGCATCCACCTTGAAAAAGGGCTTTTATGAGTTTTTCCCCTCTAGAATAACAACAAGAGGAATAAAAATAAATTTTGTTGGAAGATGGAGAGGGAGTTTCAGGAGGCTCTTCTCCTCCTCTTTCATGATTCACCGAGGCATGATCATCTGGTCCTTCCTTTTTCTCTGCTTTCACCATTGTATTCTCATGCTCTGCAAACAATTTGTCCTCTTTTTTTGCCATGGCATAGAAGGCCTTCTAACTGCCACAGTTTCTACTACTCCTGCTAATAGTTTAGCGCATTCTTTGCTGCTATTATAGGGCGATATTTTCTCTCTTCCTCCAACCGAGCATCTTCATCTGCGATTTTCCCTCTTTGTGCTGCACACCCTGCTTATGGATCAAATGCCTTAAGTTTTCCTTCAGTTCTTTGGATCTTTGCCCTAGTTATCATACACTTGCAATTCACATCGATGAAAGACCCACTCTGATACCAAAATTGATCTGGATCTTTTCACTTCAAAAAAGCATACAAAATTACGTTTAAAAGGGCATGTAACCATAACATGCATACACGTAAAAGAAGTGGAAATAAATGACTACCATGAGAAGAAAAGACACAAACAAGTTGATAACAAAGTTCACCTAGTGTAGGTTACATCTCTAGGCCCTGCTCAATGTGGGGAGGCTTCTTTCATTAATCTTCAGCAAAATCAAATTACATGTATGTACAAAAGACACCTTATACCTCCACATCCTAGAGATTACCTAAAAATTCACACCTCTGCTGAAGAAATGGACTGCACTGTTGAATTCCTTGTGAAAGATCATTAAAAATGAATGTAAACTCGACCCCTTTTCGCCTCGATCAAAATATGGTACCCTAGGAATCTCAAAGATTCCTTCTCATGGGTTGAATGGAATTCAGAAGATCATTTGAAGAATCTAATCACATCATCGTGTTCCTTGCTAAAAATTAAGAAAAATGAGTATGAAGTCGGCCTAGTTCTGGAACTGCCATTTTCAAGCCTTTGGGGAATCTCCAAGATTCCTCAAGATTACAAAAAGGTTTTGTTCTACAAGTTAACTTAAATTCTATTACTCAGAACAAGAATCTCATTACACTATCAGAATCCTTGCGAAAAACTGAGTAATTTGAGTAGAAACTTGGTATAATTCTATTAGTGTGAAAATTTGGTTCAAAAGGAATCTCCAAGATTCTCCTCAAGATTTTGTACAAGAATATTCTTTTAAAATAAAGGAATATTCTGTTATCTCGAAATCCTTGCAACATGGTTGGCTCTCGTTTCCAATCTTTCGTTCGACTTTCCGTTGGTGGGCGAATGAAAAAATCAAATTTAAATACCCCTTGGTGGCAGAGTTTACAAGAAAACGTTTGTTGCATTATTGGCAAAGATGTTAAATTAGAGGTGGACATCTTGGGGTCAAACCTATGGGCCTCCCCTAGATAGTGTGTTGGTTTGGAATTGTATTATTTTAATGGTGTGTGGTTATATGGGGCTGCCGCGTGGGCGGGCCGGCCAGCCTGTCGTTGAGGGTTCAACTCCCATTGACCCTTTTAAAATAGCACAAATATGTTTCCTGTATATATTATATATTATATTATATATATATAATATAATTATATATTGATACTATATAATATGATAGAGTGGGGGGCAGAGGTGGTGGCTCACCACCCCTATTTTCTTAATATTTTTTTGTCTTATTCAAACAAATTGAACAAAAATCCGTCAGTGAAAATTTGGGATCACTAGTTTTTCAAGTATGTGACAATTTCGCCAGTTTCAGCGACCGAAAACCATCATCACAAAGTACCAAATTCTTGCCTCTTTGATTTTCACCAAATTTAGCGACTCCGCTAGATTTAGCTGGCCTTCAAATTTAGTTGGCACTCTGCTAACTTTAACCAATGGGCCTAGTTGACCAAAACTTTGACTAACCATAACTTTCACATATTATGTTGGATTGAGGTGTCTTTTGCTTCGCTGGAAATATTTTGACAAGCTCTTTGATCTGACCCTATTTTCACTGCAATCCAGAAAATTTTCTTTTTTAGCTTTTTCTGAGCCCTCTTAAATTTTTGAGCCTCTTTGGAGCCACTTCGGTCAAGAAAATTTGGGGAAATTGGGTCTTGAACTACTTCTCTACAATATCCAAAACCAACTCTAGAAATGGAAGGTTTTAATCTAGAGCTGAAGAAAGAATCTTCATACAATATGCCTATCAAAGAAAAGGATACAAGTGTTGTAATAAAAGAACTCGAAAATTCATTGAATGCATTGATGTAAATGTATATGAAGTGTCTCTCCATAGTGAAACACTATCCCAAGCTTAGTCATAACCAACTTTCTTCCAAGAATCAAAATCAAATGAACATGAGCATGAAGATTATGAGGAAGACCAGAAAGAAGAAGATGAGCCATTGCACACAAAAAATTCATCCATACATGTACAAAACTATTATCTAGATAATCAAATTATGAAAAGCAAAGATTCTAGAGTTTAGAGAAGAATGAATCTCATCAATGCATCAAGCTAAGAAAACCTAGTTTTCCTATCACTTATGCAACCTCAAAACTTTGCTTAGGACAACCATGATGAGCATTAGGTTAAATTTATGAATGAGGAGCTAGATCAGATTGAGAAAAATGAGACTTGGGAATATGTTTTGAGATCATAATGCAAGAATGTGAATAGAACCAAGGGGGTCTATAGAAATAAACTCACTAAAGACAAACAATTTGCACAAAACGAAGAAAGGCTCGTGTGCAAAGGATATGCACAAGTTGAAGGTGGGGACTTTGAAGAAACATTTGCTCCTATAGCCAAACTTGAAAGATGTTCTTGGCCTTAGCTTATTTTATAGGATTCAAGGTTTATCAAATGGATGTGAAATCAACATTTTTGAATGGGGAACTCAAAGAAGAAGTTTATTTTGAGCATCTAAAAGGATTTCGACAATCAAAAGATAGGTTACGCATGCCTACAAAAGGAAGAATTATATGGTTTGAAACAACCACCCAAGGCATGGCATTCCAAATTAGATAAATATTTTTAGCAACAAGGTTTTTAAGAGCCATCACTGACATCAATGTTTATGTTAATATTGAAAAAGATAATATGTTGATTGTTGTTTCCTATGTAGATGACATTATATTTGGTAGCGATGATGATTCCAAGAGCAGGAGTTTTACAATCTGTATGCAAAAGGAATTTGAATTTCCTATGGTAGGGAAATTTTCTCTCTTTCTTGGCTTGCAAGTTAATCAATCAGAAAAAGACATTTTCATATTTGAGACCAAACACTTGAACGAGATATTGAAAATGTTTGGTATGAAAAAATATTTTTTGGTAAACACTCTCATGTTTACAAGTTGCAAACTCAGTCAAGATGATGAGTCTCTAGAAGTAAACTAAAGCATGTACACGTCTATGATCAACAACCTAATTTACTTAACTGGGTCAAGGCCAGACTTTATGCAAGAAATAAGATTGATAAATAGATTTCAGTCATGTCTAGAAAAGTCTTATATGAATGTTGTTAAAAAATTATTCAAATACACCAAAAATATAATTAATAACATGAATCAAGCAACACATGAATTAACACTTCCCTATACCATCCAATCAAATAGTAAAACATTTAGCTCTAAACTCTCTTTTCCAATAATTCTTTTTTCCACTTTAATTTTCCTAAAAAAAAATAATTTACTTTAAAAATATCCTTTATTAAATACTTTTAACCTTCCGCGCTCTGTACGGACATGACTTTCTCAAAAACTTTTTGAGCCAAGAGGCTCAATCTAGAGTCTAGGCTTGTATGGACACGATTTAAAAAAAAAAAAAATTGAGCCACGAAGTTTAATTTACAGTTTAGTATGATGTTTAAAGCTGTTTACCCATCATTAAAGTTGAAATTTTGTTTTTAGAGCCAAAATAAAAAATTACTCCATAAAAAAATTCACATGAATTTTTTTTTTTTAAAATTAAAATAAATAAATAACTATACAAAACATTTAAATTGAATCCCTCTCAACTCATATTAAATTCGTTAAAAAATTTCCAAACTTTGCCCACACAAGATCTTCTGATTTGCTTTCTTGACTCTTTTTTATTCGATTCAAAGTGCGGCTGCCGCGGGATATTTGAGTGAAGGGAAAACTTTCAAAGTTTCCCTGTGGCATTTAGGGCTGCAGCCCTTTGTTTAAAAAAAAATCAGCTAGGCTAAGGCATAAAAGCTCTAGACTCTCTCATTATTCTAGTTCATTGGATCTTTTTACCAATTTATTGGAAAGACAAAAAAAGCAAAACACAAATTTAACACACAAGAATCATAAGCTTGGCTACTCTTCTATATTGATCACACCAAATTAGATTTATATTTTTAAACTAACTAGTCACCTAAAATAACTCAAAATACACACCGTCTAAATTTAATCTTTCCCAAAATATAGCTTAATTTAAACTCACTTTTCACTTAACTAACTAATTTTGCTAAATTTAACCGGCTCTAAAATGCAAGAGTAATTACAATCTTAAACATTTAAAATACTAGGGTTTTCCGACCAATCTTAACCCTCCCTTGTAGGGTTTTGTATTAAATCTTATTTCTCCCTTTATAAGATGAAGAATATATATTTTTAGCGTTTGAAATCCTCGTGCATCCTCCTTGTGTGAGATATAGATTATATTGGACACGAATCTTACGGTTTTGCAGCCGTAAAGACTCAGTCGTAAGAAAATAAAGTGACAAATCTGGCAGAAAGAAAAAAAATACTTGTAGGTTATAAAAAGAGAGAATACAAAATAACTAACCGTAATATAATTTATTTATTTTTCATTTTATTTATTTATTTTAATATTATTTCACCCAATCAAAATGTTATATAGAAATCATGAGTTACATAAACCATGAGTTATAAAAACGGAGAATATAAAAATAAGGAGTTGTCTATAATGCGATTTTTTGAAGATTCTAGTGACGTAAGAAATTGAGGTTAAATCTTGATTTGTTGCAGCTAAAATGGTTTTTTAACTGCATATTTGGATTCAGCACCTGAAAAACCCCTAGGACGTTTTGATTGTGCAGAAACTAGCTATCAAAATTGCGATTCCAATAAATTGCCGCCGGATTTTGACCGGAAAAACCTACGGAAAAGGCTTTCAAAAAGTCGCATTATAGACAACTGCTAAAAATAATAAGTAATAGTAAAATTAATTTTATTTATTTATTTATTTAATAAAATGTGATAAAAAATGATAGGATAGATATAACTATTACAACATTTTTTTCATGTTAAATTAGAAAGTGCCTTTTGGCACAACAACAACTATGGACAATAATCAGTTTATTGCTTATTTATTCTAGGTTTAAAATATATTTTCAATGTACTTAGACTATAAGTTGTTGTAATTGTATAGATAGGATTTTAAGATGTTTAGATTAAACACAGTGTAGGAGTTATTGTACTCTTCTGTTATATTTAGAGTTTACAGGTTTAATTATTGTACTCTTCTGTTATATTCAGAGTTTACAGGTTTAATCTCATGCTAAGAGCGATGGGATCACACAAGCAAGCAATACCTAACTTCACCAATAATATGATTTTTTCTTTCCCGTAGAAGGTTATTACCCAATTTCTCCACATCTATTTATTTGATGGCATGATTTAGTTCTTCATCCAGTATTGAAGATGAACCACACTAGTTGGTTCCAAAAGCGTCAATGATATTTTCTCTAATGTGATTATCACATAAATATTTATTTTCAATCTAGTTATGGATAACAAAAACTTAAATTCAGAAGTAAGAGCCCTACCATGATGGGTGGTACAATATGCAAACACAAAGAAGTGAAACCTTGAATCAACCATGCCTACAGCAAACAAATGAGAAAAAATGGCTAAGCCTACAAATTTCTAAAGATAACATCCCATTGAAGGTTTCATAATCCAAATAAGCAACTTAATAAAGATTTATTCCCATAAAGTGAGCTTGGTCTAAAGTTATAAAAATCTTATATCTTCAAGACACAGTGATGCTTGCAGGTTGTTGGATGTACTCTTGGTGTTATAGTGGCACCGACGAGAATTGATCCTGGGTCTTCCTTAGATTAGATCTGGCAGTTATAGATTCACCCTATACCTAAAAAAAATCACCCACAACATACTTAAAATGTTAATCATATCCATATAAAACCCCAACCTGCTAATTTCTGTTGTGTTGAGATCTAGAGTATCTATATATAAAACAAAAGCAATTACCATGGTGTTCGCATCTTTGACAATTAGCAATAATATCAGCGCATAAGACATTGAAAAAGCACATCAATAAATTTATACCACAATGCACATTAATACCTTCTCAAAGAATTGGAATTCCGAAACAATTCTTTATTGGGAGAAAGCTTGTCCTTTGAATCCAAAATATAGACGCTGCCATTACAATAAATATGCTTAATTTTTACCAACCAAAGTGCCCCTAAGCAGAAAATATCATCAAATCCACAGTGCAGGTTCTCGACTGGTGGATCTAATGATATTTCCAGCTTGAGGGCAAATAAATTGATGAGAATTATCTATTATTCTACATGAATCACCCCAATTTGGGATGGAGACTGAAATTTGATTGAAGGCCTCCCTTATAAATCTTCAATATTGTCACCAACTTTTACTGCCTCACAGAAATGAGTTGATGCACAGATATATTAACGATGAACTTTGAAATCTAGCTGTTATTGATAAGCAACATGACAACATTCAATCTGACGACCTGGAGATATAGAAATTCAAACGGTTGGACATTCAATGTGAAGGCTTAGATCACTATAACTGTGCATTGGAATACTAGAAGTTTGCAATCAGTGTTCAATCAAACGGATTTGGAATATTAGAAGTGTGCAATCAGTGTTCAATCAAACGGATTTGAGATATCATCATCATTTTTTGTAAAGTCGGTTTCTTCTGTGCATGTGTTCAAGTCTTGTGGCCCTAATCCACATTCAAGGCTTCAGTGTCATTTCAGATGTTTGGTAGCACTAGGTGTTTGATTCTTTCAGATCACATCTCACCTCTTTTCAACCATCATTTTTCATCCGAACAATGAGTTCTCACCTCATAAGACCATATAACTGTGTGCAACTTATGAACGCATGGATATTAGGGCATTTGCATTTCTCTCCTTGCAGTTAAATTTGAGGGAATTAAATATATTTTGCATGATATGGATTGGGAAAAAAAAAGTATAGTTTGACTTACTTTTTTTTCTATTTTTTTTAATTAAATGAGGTTAATGATTCCAATTTAAATGTTTAGTAAAGTTTTAACTAGCAATTACACCACATGTGGCAAAAGAAATGCCCTAAGGCAACAATATAGGAAACAATAGTAGAGTCGGTGTGAGTGAAAATTTTATGGAATTTAATTTATTTATTAGTATTGTTGAGAGAGGGTTATACAATCAATGGTAATTAGTGAAAGTATCTTTTACCAACATTGTATCTTAATCAAAAGTATACTAAATCGGCATAAGAACAACATGGAGTAGTGAAAGAAATTAATATTTCGTAATTGAACAATTTCAGAAATGTCGCATAGTGTAAAATGTCTCGAAAGAAGTATACTACACCCAAGTATGTCACATTTAAACTTTGCAAACATAATTTGAAGTACAAAGGAGATGACATTGTTGCATTAGCTAGTGTTAACTTTGGAGGAAGGGAATCGATGCAATAGTGTCATTGATATTGGAAATTGGAAAGTGGGGATTATATTGTAAATTAACGGAGCTACCAACTCGTGGAACACATGGAAGACTTGAAGAAGCAATAACTGAATTTCAAAAGAAACATGTCCTACAAAATATATAGAAGAATTATTATTATTATAAATATGGAATTTAACTGTAAGAAATGACTATAATTAGTTTGCACAATAAATGTGTTCTAATGAAATTGCAGGGAATGAAAATGAACTTGCCTTTACCATGGGAATTTCAATACTTCTAGCTAGAAATGCAAGGGGAATGATGACATATTGAACACCATTGAAGATTTATACATAGTTTATGCATATTTCTAGATTTCTAGTTAGCTCACATTTTTTGCATTTTGTCATATTCATGTATGTGAATTATACATTTGAGAACATATTTTATTTTAAGTAATAATTGTAAAGTTGTTCGTAGTCGGTATAACGACGTGTCTAGATTTGGCACTGGTAGAAATCCTTTTTCTATATTTCGTAATGTAATTACTATTGCCTCTATTTCGTCATAGTAACTATATAGTTGTGATATCTACAAGTCCATAGGTCTTGTTCCAAAAGGCAGATAATGTCAGAAGAAAATAGTTAAAAAATAAAATAACAATGTAAAATATGCAACCATGCATTAATAATGAGTAAATCAGAAAATTGTTAATAGATAGAGAAGGTATGTGATAAAAATAGACTTATTTTATTAATTATGTGAAACCTTTTGGAGATGTTAACATATGGATTGGAGCAGGTCGTCTGGAGGATGCATTGAATGGAGGATTTCTTCTGCATGTTTTATGTGACCAATACTTTTATTGTCTTTTATTTTCATGCAATGATAGAAAGTGAATGCAGGGAAAATGTGGAGATCTTGTAGAGAAGGAATTATTGATATTGTTGTGAATGTAATACCTTGACGTTCAGTCTTTCCAATGTCTATTATTACTTTTGGAAATGTCATACCCTGAGATTTATGTATAGTTAATGCCCAAGCCATATTTAAGGGAATTTATGTTTGCCGATTTCTTTTTATTGGTGGAATAGGAAAGTGAGTGGGATTTCTTTCATCCCAAGGAGGCCCAATGTATTTAGGAAAAGATACGACAACAAAGGTTGGAATTTGTGGAGATGAAATTTATTCTTTGTAGAAGATGGATATAATTTTCCCAACATAACCATTAACAAGTCCGGATGAAACCTAAAGGTATGAAGTTAGCATAACTTTTGGCTTGTGCATAGAAAAGTCAATTCGCTCAAGTTGGCCACTTTTGGATGAAAGGGTGGAATTTGTGTTGTCGTCCTCTGCAATGGATCTTGCGACCATGGAAAATTTTAGGGGCTAATATGCGCGGCTGGGCTAATTTTCCATGATTTTTCTAAGAAAAAGATTCGCCAATTTCCATTTTTTATAAAAATGATTCGCCCAAATTTTACAATATAAAATTATTTAACCTTAAAAATCATCAACATTATATAGGGAGTATATATAAAATCATTATAAATTTGAATAATTTTACAAATACATTAATAAACATTTCATAGTTTGCATATTTTTTTTTTGAATATGGCTACTTCTATATTAATACAAAAATAATTTACACTGAGGCCATGGCCTTGTCGAGCTAGCCCAAAGATGTGGCATGATTACAAGCATAGCATATCAGTATGCAAAACACCAGTTGAGTATTGCCCTCAAGAACTGTGGAGAGCCTGATCATGATTAAAGAAAAAATCCAGAAAACCCCATAGTTGTACATGGAACTGAGAATTAAACCGGAGCTATGCAACAACCAAAGCAGTAAAACTAGACCAGGTAGCTGTGACCAACTACATGACAACCCATTACTGAATACAGAGGTAACTGTGACAGCGACCGAAACTAAAAATTGAAGACTAGCAGAATGCCCCTTTCGTATGAAAAACTGGCAATATGAGCTAATGCATATATCATAATATCTAGGATGGTGATGAGTGAACCTTCTCGAGCTCACTGAATTCCAAGAAAACCAGAAAAAACCAACCTGTTTAAACATCAGGAGAGGGATCAGGAGGCTTCTCGGTGATGCGGCATCCATACTTGTCATCGTCGTCATCAGAGGAGCCCGCCTCATTCTTCATGCTTTGAGAAGCTTTGCTTTTGCCAGAGCCTGAAGCTTTGCTCTATTCGAGGATTGGCTAGATGAAGCCTGGTTTGTCTTTCGCTGGCCTGTCCGTAGTCGCCCTGAGGGAACCAACCTCTTGACCTGAATTGAGCTCGCTAAGCTCAATGGTGACCATGGCCATAAAGGAAAAAGTGCCATGACTACAGGGGAATTGTAACCGAGCGGCGTTGGTCATGGATTGGAAGGAGCTCGGTGCTACAATTTGCAATCCTCTGCCACTACCCCGTCCACTCCGAGTAGCTGGGTACCTGTCTGAGCAGAAGTCCAAGGAAGAGGTTGAGGAGTCCGTCGTGGAGGAGACAGTCTGGCGTCCAATTTGCCCTCAAGAGCTGCCTCTTCTGCAGTTCATCCGCTATCGCAGTTTCGGCATAGCTGGAGGAGCAGGGTGATCCAGGCTACTTGGTAAATGATGGAAGCAGTAAAGGATGAAAACAAACTTGGCTTCAGCGCTCAGAATGCTGAAAGGGAGAGCAGCAAGTGGGTGGCAAGCGAAAGAATAGGGGAAGCAGAAGGTGGCTTGAGGGCATAACCAGATGTTCCTCCAACGAACCAAAGCCCAGTTTACTCCTGAGAGAGGTCGAGAGAAAACCGCTGCATCTGCAAAGGAGGAGGAGCCAAAGCGGAAGGGAGAAACGTGATTATGGCAAGTTTATAGCACCATGAACAAGAAATTAACTGACAAAGGAGGATGTACAGGCATCATTAAAGTTTCATTAATCTGGAGCACAGGGGGAGTTATGACCAGAGATGTGAGAGGTTGTGTGGCGGTGAAGATCAACCACGTGCCCATCCAAACAGCAAGCCACGTACCTGTACTGCCGTCAAACACCCGGATCTGGGATTCATAGTTTGCATATTAGGGACTAGCGAGATTTGCCAATTTTTTTAAACTTCAAGATAATTTTCCATCCTTAAAATTTTCCCTGCTTGCAACAAGAGTGTTTAGAGATTTTATCATTTTCCTATTATGGAGCAATGTTTGAGCATTGGTTGGAAATAGATGCATGGAATCATGGAAGGATGTATGTCATCTTCTAGGAAGAAGGAATCTGTTCATGAGATGAGAACTTTATAGTCGTGAATTGTTGGAATTTCATTTCTAATGTTCTGGAGGATGTTTCTAAAAGTAAGCTAGGTGATGTTTTCACCTTGTAGATAGAATATTATGTCTAATATGGTGAATTTGTTGAATTTGTGCCATAATATGCTTCTATGGGAGGTGCTTGCATATAGTGGTATGTCTTTGAAAAGATGCAACTAGCTAAGATCACCAACTAATATAATGGAACAACCACCGAATAGAGTGTTTCTCTGTTGTGGAAATGCCTCTCAAAGATGTTTGTCAATGTGGATGAGAAACATTGACCGAATGAAGCTCATTTCATCACTTAGTATGTATTAGATATACTTAAGTTCTTCCTAGAATGTTGCAAGAGTATTGCCTTCTAAGGGCATGAGATCCTTTATGGGAAGGTGGAGGGTAGCACAGATTTCTGATGCTTGTATGTTGAAGGTTTCAATTCTTATAGGGGTGAAGAGCATGATTGGTGAAGGTGTTGAGGTGGCAAGGGTTGCAAGCATTTCCCTGATGAAATTTATAAGGCAGGATTTTCCAATTCCATCAGTGCCTTGTATTCTCATTCTTAGAGCAAGTGAAATATCCTTTTTAGAAAAATGATTGGAAATAATATTGAGTGCTTTTCTTTACATTGGAGAGAATGAGCCAAGGTTCATTAGGCTATGTTTATGTGTTTGAAGAATGTGGTCAATAGACCAGTTAGTCTCAATGAATTGTATGCCTTTTTCTGGTAGATCCAATGGGATAGTGGTATTAGTCTAGTTATGGTTGTCATCAAAACCATGAAGGCTGATCCGAATTGGATTATATTTTTTCTCATCCATCCCTATGCATTTGGAGTGGAAAAAGTGGAGGAATTAGCTCATGGGACCATTTTTATCGTTGGGACGCAGATTGGCAAAACGGGGTTTGAAACCTTTTGGGAGCGTTTTGACGCATCGAACAATGTTTTTTGGGGGTAAAAATTTGTAGCTTATGTGCCACACCTTTCATGCTATTATACACACAAAAATATTTCCAATGATGTAAGAATCGTGTCAACCAAAGTTCGCATGAAAACGTTATGCCACTCAGAAGTTGACATTCCTGTTTTCACACCTATAATTCAGAAGGATGTCGCGTCAACCCCCATTATTCATGGAAAAGGGGCTAGCCACATGTTTGTGATGTAGAAGACTCTAGAATATTCTATTTTGTAACTCTAGTTAAGAGTTTATGTAGTCAAACTTAACCAATAGTAGGCTATCAGGTTGTGTTATAACTGGGCCATTAGGAGGATGAGGCATTCCATTCTTTCGAGAGAATTTGTTCTATAGATGAGCCAAGATAGATAGGAGAGATAGGAGGTAGAGCACATAGAGAGGACTTTTGCACTATAGAAGCCCATGGGCCATAGCCATTACTTCTTTGTATCTGCAGCCATATTTCCAAATAGAGAAAGAGAGCGAAGTGGCCTCACCTTCCAGTTAGGTTTTCTACCAAAAGGGTTTCCCAGAGAGCATGTGTGTCTTATATGTCTATGAGCTTATTTTTTTGTTCTCTTATTTTCTACATAATTTACTTTTACATGCATGCACTAATTACAACAAGATCTACAGTTCTAGAAAATAAATAAAACTGTAATAGTGTAGAATCTTAGATTTTTAATATATTATTATAATATCTGTTGTGATGAATTGTCCAGTGGAATATCCATAGAAGTTTACAGATCATTTGGTATCAAAGTAGGTTTATTTGGGTATTTTGTGGAGATTGCAGGGATCTAGATTAGCGAGGCCGAAAATCGTAAAACCCTAATAATGGCCGACAAATTTGTAAATGAACCTTGTGACCCTGTAGAGGTGAGGTTTTCGTGGCTTGAAGAATGAGTCATAGATATAAACCACAATGTAAACCTCCTCATGGCAACCCTAAGAAATAAGCTCTGGATATTTGGAGAAGAAGGGGGTTCAAATGGAGAGGACAAATCAAAAGGGGGATAAGGATATCAGGAAGACACAGACAACCAGTCAAAGATAGAACTTGGAAAAGATAAACCCAATTCGAGTGTCGTGAACCAATCCCCTTTTAAAGTGGAATAAAAAGTTAATATCAAGCCGTATCATGATGAGATTGATGCTTTGAAGTTGAACCACTAGTTGCAACAACTGGAAGTTTATTTCAGTGTCCATCAAATCGAGGAAGGGTAGAAGATCTCATTCACGCAATTGAAATTGGAGGGCCATGCACTGAATTGGTGGGAGAGCCGCACAGAAACCCTAAGGTTGGAGGGAGAACCTCTAGTGACTAAGTGGGAGGATTTCAAAACCCTCGTTAAGTCACAGTTTTATTGCAATGGATACGTGGAAGATTAGTAGATCCGATGGCATTACTTCAGGCAAAAGTCGGGCCAAAGCGTGTAGGATTACACCAAAGAATTCAGAAAGATGGCTATAACGTTGGGTATCTCTCCAAAGAACCCAGATGTACTCCTCAAGTATTTGGGGGATCTGCACTACCATGTACATAAGAAAGCGATGTTGTTCAAGCCAAAACAGTGGACTTGGCTTGTGTACAGACAGTACCTAGAGAACATAGGCTGAAAGAGAGTGCAATCAAGTGGATCAAAGCAGAAGGAGAAACAAGAAATTTCTAAGGAGTGGAAGAAGAAGATAAAGGTGGGAAAAGATAAAAGCATGGTAACCACACACACTAATGCAAAGATCCCAACAACCACTGCAACCACTACAAAATTAATGGCCATATACAAGAGAATTGTTGGAAGTTGCATCTATAGCTAAACCCGAAGAAAAAGAAGAAAGACAATAAGAAGAATAATCTCATGACAACTGATTCGAGAAACCAAGTTGAAATCAGATCAGGCATGGATGACAATATCGTATGCACGTCAGTGCAGAAGGAGGTGAATCTGATTAGACTTCAGCAATAGGAAGAGAAAGAAATGACCAAACTCTTCCATGTAAAGATATAGGTCAAGAAGATGAAGATTGATGATCTCTTTAACTTAGGATCATTGGAAAATATTATTGCAGCAGATCTGGTCAAGAAGTTGGGGCTGGAAGTTCGTGATCATCCAAATCCATATCCATTGGGATGGGTACATAAGGATGTGGAGCTAAAGGTAACAAAATAGTGCAAATTTAGATTTGCTATCAGTGTTGATTTTATTGATGAAGTAGATCTAGATGTGGTTCCCCTTGATGTATGTGGAGTCATTCTTGGGAGTCCATACATGTACATATGTGATGCAATATTCACGAGGAAATATAACCAGTACTGACTCATCATGGATGGAAAATCATTCATCATCAATGCGCATAAAGGCGAGTTGAAAATTTCATTGGTAAGTGCCAACCAAGCCAAGAAATTGATCAGTTCCAACAAGAAGTATGTTTTATTGTTTTTAAGAGAAACTCGGTTTGTAGAGGAGTCAATAAGAGGCAAGGCATCCCTAGAGGGGTGTACTAAGAAACAAAAACAACAATTGGAGGAGTTGTTATAGGCATACAAGGACGTGTTCCAAGAGCCTAAAGAGCTACCCACTAACAGAGAATTGGAGCATGAGATCCAGCTATTGCCAGACTCCCCATTGCCAAATATTGGGCTATACAGGCAGTCTGTTATAGAAGCAAGTGAGGTGAAGAAGTAATTGCAGCAATTACTAGAATAGGGTGTCATTCAATAGAGTGCATCACCATGTGGGCCACCAATCATCATTGTGCTAAAGAAGTACGGGACTTGGCGGATGTGTATATATTACAGGGTGTTGAATAAAATCATGCTCAAGAATAGATATCCCTTGCCCAAGATAGACAATCTACAAGATCAGTTGCAATAAGAAAAGTATTTCACCAAGCTAGACTTGAAGTCTGAATATTACCATGTTTTAGTTAAAAGAAGAAGATACATGGAAGAATGCCTTCAAAACCAGGAAAGGTTTTTATGAATGGTTAGTTATGCCATTTGGCCTATGTAATGCATTAGCTACATTTATGAGATCAATGAATGATGTATTGCACCCTTTTATAGATTCATTTGTTATTGTCTATTTGGATGATATACTGGTATATAGTGCTACATGGGAGGAGAATATTTCACATTTGATGCAGGTGCTAGAAAAATTGAAGAAGCACCAGCTTCTAGCAAATCTCAAGAAGTGCGAGTTTGCACTACAGTCCTTGGTGTATTTGGGATATGTGATTGGTGGAGGAGAATTGAAGATAGATGGAAGCCATCATGAAATGGTTGGTGCCTACTAATGTTATTGGGGTCAGGATTTTCATTGGAGTAGCACAGTACTTGAGGAAATTCATAGCCTAGTTTTCAATGGTAGTATCACCGCTCCATGCCATAACAACAAGTGGCAAGAATTTCCAGTGGGGAAAAGGTCAACAGAAGGATTTCGATGAGTTAAAGAAGAAGAATAGCAAAGCACCAGCTCTGGCATTACCAAACTTGCAGTGGCCCTTTGAAGTGGAGATAGATACAATTGGGTATGCTATGGGAGTTGTCTTGATATAGGGAGGAAGGCATGTATGTTACCATTATGAATTTTTCCATGGGGTAGTGCTTAACTACCCTACCTACGATAAGGAGCTCTATTCCATGGTGCAATCCATGAAGAAGTGGAAGCACTATCTGATGGGAAAGGAGACAATAATCCACATAGATCACCAACCATTAGAGTACTTACAGGCCCAGAATAACCTACAACAGACCAGACATTACAAGTGGATGGGGTTTTTATAGCAGTTTCATTTGGTGATCAAGTATAAGAAGGGAAACACAAACAAGTTGGACGATATGCTTTCAAGGCCACCCACATCAAGTATTACAACTTTGTGGACTCTTATGCACATGGAGCCATTCACCCATGATGCATACAAAGAGGCATATTCAGAAGATGAGGACTTCAAGGAGGTGTATCAGCAGTTGCAGAGTCAGAGTCATGTGCACGATGGTGACAACACGATTGACTACCATCTCTAGAATGGGTTACTCTACAGGCTGGATAGGGTATGTGTTCCTAAAGGTGAGTCTTTGTAGCTAATTAGAGAGGCTCACAAATCCAAGGTTGTAGGGCACTTTGGTGTAGGGAAGGTTGTGGCTAACTTGCAGAGGTATGTGTATTGGCTCACACAAGAGAAAGTAGCTAGGTTCATAAGAGGATACATTCTTTGTTGTACCAACAAGCCTCACAATAAGAAACCTGGTTTGTATCATCCCTTACCTATACCTACTCGTCCTTGGGAAAGACTTTCCATGGACTTTGTGGGAGGTTTACCGACAACTAGGAAGGGACATGACTACATGTTCGTGGTAGTTGACAGGTTCAACAAGATGTGTGTTCTAATGCCTTGTAAAAAGACCATTAATGGACAAGAAGAAGAAAACTTGTTCTTTGGACATGTCTAGGTACACTTTGGGATACCAAGGAGCATCATTTCAGACAAGGATACAAGATTTCTGAGTTCATTCTGGACTACATTGTGGGAGAAAATGGACAAGAATTTGAAGAGATCTACAACATTCCATCCATAGATAGATAGGCAGACATAAGTAGTCAACAGGACTTTGGTGCAACTTATCAGGGGTTACAACCAGAAGCATCCGAAGACCTGAGATGAAAATCTGGTATATATACAACATTATTATAGCAGAGTGATCCACAATTCTACAAAGTCCCCATTTGAAACTTGTTTTGGATATTTTCCACCTTCACCTTTGGATATTTCATATGGGCAGCAAGGAGGAGTGAAGACCTTACAAGAGATGCTCTGATGGCTGAAAATTCTATAGAGAAGATTAGGCAAACCCATATACATGTATAAGAAACACTTCAAAAATCACAGGAGAAGTATAAGGCTAGACATGATCAATAAAAAATAGATAAATCATTCAATGTGGGAGACATAGTATGGCTACGATTGAGTAAGGAGAGGATACAGGGGCTTGGTAATAAAATCGAGGCTCTAAGATATGGTCCCTTTGAGATATTGGAAAAGGTGGGTTATAATGCCTATCGACTCCATTTACCACCATATATGCCCATTTACTCAATTGTAAATGTAGAGAATTTGAAACTCAGGGTAATTTATGGATCAAAGGCCAAGCATGTCAAGGTAATTTGTAAGGATGTTGTTTTTAGGGTGAAATTGGGAGAGTAATTCCCATTCATTTAGGTCCATGGTGTCTCAAGGATGGGTCTCATAAGTAGTTGAGCTATCATTTAAAATAGGTTCAAGATCTGATAGTGTGAGGTTACGATGCCAAGGTTTATATAATTGACAAAAGATTTTCCAGTTTGTGATGATTAATTCAACGAAATTTCCTATATCCTATAGCATAAGTTCAACTCAACACAATCAATGTAGGAAGGATCAATTGTGGATGATATTAAGGAGTAGCATGGTATGCCACAAACAATTTTTTTTTTCAGGTCTAGGCTTCCATTTATTTGTCCCTCGATGAGGATCATATGACCAGGAACTTGCTAATTATATAAGTGATGTGCACTGTAGGGTAGATGGTTGTTGGATGTATGTATCAATGAAGTGCAGTGGTGGAGAAGGGTTGAGGTTTTTATTTGGAAGACACACATAAATATTCTCTTACATTTCAAGAAAAAAAGGAATGACTACACATTCTCAAAGACAATTTTTGCAGCATATGGCAAGATTCCTATGCTCCAATTTCACGATCTATAAGAGTTTTTGCAAGGAATTTTTGAACTGCAGATGTTGCAGGCTCTGCATTACGTGAATTGAGCACAATTCTTTGTAGCATGTGGGGGAACCTTTAAGACTTTTTTTCTTCTTTTTTTTTCTCTAATTTGTATGCATATTTGGGTGATGTATTTCTTAACCACATGGATTGAGAGTACTAGTTGGAAATCAACATTTTCATGCCAAATAGAAAATATGGTAGGGTTATGGTTATTTAGTCAATAATAATTGTGAGCGAGGGTGTATATATTTTCGTTGTTGGAGTCAATCAAAGGGGATGAGGTTGGATGTAGTTCCCAAGGTTATTTATAACACATTCAAATGTGGAGCCTTTTTCCTCAGTCATGTGCTTTCGGTGCATTTTTTGTGTTGTTCAATGTAATTAATGAGTTGTTCATAATCATTAAATGGATCAGTTCTGAAAATATATGCCATTGACAACAGGAAATAGTCTTCTAAATTGGACCAAAGAATGGGTTGGTTTGAAAGGGTAGAAGGGTAGGGTTTCCAAGCTGATATGTATATGTCGAAGAATTTATTTGCATTATCAACTGCTTCAGTGTCATCATAGTTAGGGCTATCCATATTAGGTGCATTTTCTATCCAAATGAAACCATGGATGTGTGCATACCCTTTATACTGCCATTCATACCTGTGAAGGAGGTTTTTTATTAGATATTTTTGCACAAGACGAAGTTCAATTTTTATAAAATCACCAAAGTATTGTGATAGAGTGCATACCTGTACCAGTTGTCTTTTGTCTGCAAGTATTTTTCCAATATGAATTCACGAAATATTGTGAATTTATGGTACATAAATAGTGATGCTAAAATGAGGTTAGAGATAATGTTATTGTTTCTCGACTTTTCTCATTTTGAAACCTTAGGAGGTTGAAAGCCTGGCATGCCTGCATGTAGATCAATCCATTTTGTATCAACATCACTTAATGTGAAGGAAAACATTAGGAAACTGAGCTAAGATATCATGTTTGTTAGTTCATTCTTAGCTTTGTGCCAAAAAGATCTTGTGCCTCACAGAGAGCAATTGAATTGCATTACTTGCTTTGCCAACTTTGTAGATTTTCCTATAGATTCACAATTCATGTAATGTACTAAAACATAAGACAAGAATCCACTCTACTCTCAACCAATGGAAACCCAATGGAAACCCATAGACCAATGAAAAAAATAATCGATAAGAGGAAGATAATCAATGAAACATAAAAATATATTTCTCTGGGGAAATCCACTACTCAAAACCTCGACTATCTATATTGCATTAATAAGAAATCTGAGTGAAAATACAAAGCTTGTTCTCAGTAAAACAATTCATGCACAAGTATATCAACTCTCTACCTCACAAGCCTGCTCTATCCAACACTTAGCCAATAATGTTGCATACCAAGCCCCTATTTCCTTGCACAATTTATGTGAGGATCAACCCATATGTAATTGGGAGATCCTTCCTCCATAACTACGAAATCCAAAACTAGGTCCTTCTCTAATTTCATGCATGATCTCTAATAATCGGATGATCATTCAACTAATAGTACAGTGTCCTTGCACTCTAGTCTCAATTGGGTATTTCTCTGAATTGACATGCATGAATTTCTCATGAGTGAATCTTCAGCTAGCTGGAGTAGGGCTGAGGATGCACCAGTGCACCAACTCGCTACTAGAATTATACTAGTTCCACCAATAGTTAGAACTAGTTTATCTATCTATAACTCATTTGAATTGATTTATCTAATTACAACTCAAATAAACTTATCTTGGGCCACTAAAATTTAGGAATCATAGATACATGACTACATAAAGACTTCCAACTTGAAATTCCTAAGCTAATTAAGTCAATTAAACTTAATTAACTATTTACAAATTGCTATGAGAATATAATTCGATTTTAATTCACAGTTTAATTCAAGGACAAATTAAACTGGAATTTCTTGTTTCCATTTCTCAACACTTCCTCTCAACAAGAAAGGGATTATCAGCTACCCTGATCCTGTCTCTACTAAAATCGAATTTACATCTTGACAATGCCTTTTTCAAAATGTCAGCATATTTCTCCTCTATGGAAATGTACTCCAACAACATAATCTGCCTCAATACACAATCTCGAAGATGATGATATCAGAGATCAATATGCTTGGACCAATCATGAAAAACTTGGTTTTTTGGGGAATTTGATACAACTTTGATTATCGCAGTAATCACAGTTGGATCCATTTGCTGATGAAACAAGCCAACCAAAATATTCCTCATCCATATCGCCTCACATGCTTCCTGACTTGCAACCATGTATTATGCCTCTGTTGAATTGAGTCCAGCCGAGATTTGTTTCCCTCTATACCAAGAAATTGTTGCTGGCCAAATACTTAAAATCCCTCCTGATGTGCTCTTCATGTCAGATGGACTCCCTGCCTAATCTACATCAGTGAGGCCTTGAAGCTTCACTCCATCTATCTATCTATACCGTAATCCATATTGAGTACTGCCTCTGAGGTATCTAAACACATGCTTTGATGCCTTCCAATACATCTTGGTAGGCCTAAACATTGCTTGACTAAGATGGTTAAATGCATAACACATGTCTGGTCATGTATTCACCAAATACATGAGTGAACCCACAAGATACCTGTAAATAGTAGCTTCCACTAATTCCCCCGAAGTAGAATCCTCCTTCCTCTAGCTACCTGCTAGAGGAGTCTCCATTGGTTTACTTCTCTCTATGTGGAACCTCCTGAGTATCTCATTGGCATACTTGCCCTGAGACACAAACAGTTCCCCAACACCCTGCCATACTTCCATGCCCAGAAAATAATGCATGAGCCCCATGTCATTCATTTGAAACTCTATTGAAAGATCCTCTTTGCAAGACTTGATCAACTGATCATCAGCTGTCAGAATCAAATCATCGACATATAAAACAATGATCAATAATTTTCTTTCCACCACTATGTGGTACAGGTTCACATCTGCTTCACTTTTGGTGAAGCCCAACCTGATGAAGTAGCTACTATTGGTGTCCCAAATTGCTCTATTTTAACCTTATTTCCATAAACCTTAACCTCTATTTTATCTCTATTTAACCCTCTCATTCCTGCACTAGTCCAAGATAATCATCTATTCCTACATATACTTCGTATTTCATAATTAAGATTTATTAAGTGTTTTATTAATTACTTTACATAGATTTCATGCCTTTTAGTTTCTCTTGTAACTTATGTTTAACTTTCCTAAAAGTAATTGAAAAACTAAGTGTTAGTCATTATTTAGCATGATCAGTGCAAAACGATTCCTACACCGCCAATGATGTTGCTCTGTGATCTTTGTGATAGTTCAAATCCTTCCACGTGGGCGTTTTTGATCCACAATTCCTAGTTTGGTTGCGGACTATCTGAGGTTGGATTTTGGCAGCGTATAGTTAGGGATACTTGCTAAGGATATGGTCTACGGAAAACAAAGTTCGTGCTTTTTTATAACCATTAGTTGGTTTTACAATGTTGTTTGTTAGTCCGTTCGACCGAAAGGCTTGAATAGGAAATGACTATAATTAGCAAAATATGGCTAAGGCCGAGAGATTTTATATAATGTAGACCATAGGTAGAGCCAAGCTAGTGATCTCTGATATTGTAATTTCATTTACCTTGTAATTTTGTATCGCCGTTGGTTCTTGGCTAGACTCGCATTATTATGTATATTTGCTAATCAAGTTTAATATGAGGAACGTGCCATGTTTTCCTCACGTTGTGTCTAATTTTTATTTAATGCGTGATTAAGTGTTGAACCATTTTGTTTCATAAATGAGAAACGAGTTGGTTGGCTGGGGCCCAACCAACCCAGCTCACTTACCCTTGTGCTTTAGCCATTTAAAAGGTTTGTGTGAACATTTATTCATTTGCAGTTGTGTGGCTTGGATTGTTCTTATGTTTATTTCAAAATTTTTGAGTTAAATTCATTTCACAGTCAAGCGTGAACGGATCCGTAGTTTGGAAGTTTAATTAAGTTTATTTCTTTCTTACAACTTTTATCGTGCAATTACTTTCTTTCAATTTCCTTCCTGCAATTCTTTTCTTGCAATTTTTGTCTTAGTTTGCTTCTGCTCGGGTCGTGCAGGAAGATTCTCCTTGTACCAGTGCATGTAGTTTCCTGCACTCTGATTTATTCATTTACTTCATAGCAAGTGTTACATTCCTTTTCCTGCTTATAATTTCATTTATTCCTACAAGCAAAAGTATTGTTGATTCAAGTAATCATTCTTAATGTTAACAATTATACTTCTAAAGGATCTAATAATGTTTACATGAATTAAGGAAGGACACTACTGCAAACACCATACTTTACACTTGCATTTTATGACTTAAGAAAAAGGAACAAAAACATCATAAGTGAATTTCCGAAGTTAGTTTGATGCATGCAAATTACTTTTACTGTTACTTTGATTATTCTAAATTGTTTTTGCTTTATGAAGTTTATTTCATTGCAAAGTTCAGTTAATTAAAGCATTTTTTTAACGTGTAATTTATCTCAGAATCTAGCTTGCAATTGCAATTCTTTTCAACACGTCTTTTAATTCTTTCGAAAGTAAATTGGAAACTTTAGTGAAGGAAGTTCTGTCTTGGTGCAAGAGCTAGTCCCTTGTCACAGGAATAGAGTGCTCTAAGCCTTGAGGCTTAGAGCACCTCCACAAAGACATTGATCTTCAATGAAGAAGGAAACATATACTTTTTCACATAAGTATTGTACATGCACTAGTGCAAGAAAATTGTAATAGTACAAGAACAAGTTGCTTGGTGTAGATGGAAAATCAATTGGGAAACAGATATTTGCAAGGGCCCAGTTGTAAAGTTGTTAGCTATCTATATTGAAGATAAACATAGTATTTCATTTCAGCATTTAAGATTGCTTCTAGTTGTGTGAAAGTTCCTTTACTTGATTTACTCGCAAATTATTCTTTTACATTCCAGCACTAGAATTGCTTTGGTGTCAATTGCCTTTAAGATTGTTTTCTATCGGATTCTGCAACATGTCATTTAAGAAGTAGGATTAGGAATAGGAAAAGTTCATACCACTTCTGGCATTGCCTATGCTTCGTCTCTAATTTTACGAAACCCCTCGATTGACAATTAAGTGTTGAGGAGTTTTCTTATGTGCAATTCCTTCACCAAATACTTTGGCAACATTGTCGAGGAGGCGATTTGACTTGGTAATAAATTTCCATTTTTTGCAATAGGCGTAAGTCTGCTATTATTTTTTCCTACAATGTGCTTCTATTGTTTGAAGGAATTTATAGGTGTTGAGTTATTTCTAAATTTGTAGCTTTTATTTGAATTTCGTTTTGTCATTTTTTGAGATGAATGCCTAAAAGAGGTAGGGGTCTGAAGCCCACTAGGGGCCAAAGAGATACTGATAAATCTGAAACCAAATCTCATATTGGTCCTTCTTTTGCAGGCAGAAAGTCCAAACAAACTCTGACTTATCACACAAGAACAATCTACTTGGGCTCTGGGAGTAGTGGTCTAGGTGTGACAAAACCCAGAAAGGGGAAGAAGGGGACTATTAGAACCCATAGTTAGCCTTCTCAACCTGTTGAGAGAGGTTTGCATGGAAGAACAACAATGGTAGATTAGGAAGACCATGCAAAAGGAACTGGTGAAAATTAGGTAAATGAGGAACAATCCACTATTGGATTCCCAATTGTGGATCCCAATACACAAGTACAAATGAAAAATATTTCAAAATCAACTCTTCCTCATTTCTATGGTAAGGTACATGAATACCCAGAATCTTTCTTATTTGATTTTGATATTTTGTGTAGAAGTTATGATAATTCATCTGATGCCCAGAATTTAAAGTTGTTTCCTGCAACTCTCAAGGATGCAACACTCCACTGGTTGATGGGGCTTGGAGGAAGCACTATATCTTCTTGGGAACAAATGAAGAGAGTGTTCTTGTCAAAATATCAGGAATATTGTAAGACTAGAGATATTAAAGATGAAACCTTTACTATTGTGCAGAATGATGATGAGACTCTAGAGGACTACTTAGAGAGATTTATGTACATCCTCCAAAGGTCAAAGAACAAATTTGATATAAGTACCATTAAAACATTGTTATTATGTGGACTTACTGATGGTGCTAGGAATAATCTAAATCTGTTAGGACAAGGGGATATTGCTCAAAAATCTTTTGATCAAATCTGTGACTTGTGTAGGAAACTATTGAGGAACCAATATAGATCTGGTAAAGGAATTTGGAATAGAAATAAGAAAATTGAATCTACTGATGCTATGATTATTGGACTATAAAAAAAAAATGGACAATATGAAAATTGAAATAATGATAATGTTAGTAAACAAATAGACTCTTTGAAGTTTCAGCAAAAACCTGTAGAGGAACAAGAGTCATTGTCTATTTTTTGTCCAAAATGTAGAAGAAAGCATATTTTAAGAGAATGTCCTCTCGATATTAAAGAAACTAATAAATGTGAAATTTGTACAGAGAACCATGCCATGGAAAAATGTCCCTCCATACCTGAACTGAAATATGTACTTGAAGGAGGACAACCTGAAACTAAATCACTGCATGCTATGGGAGCACGAAGAAATTAGCCTCAGGTAAGTGCAAGTATGGCTTCTGAACCTCCACCACATTTTTTTTGGTTATAATGCACATTCATATTCCTATCCTAACACTAGTCACTCTCAACATTGGCAGCATGGGAGCACATATCATTATGGACAACCCTCTCAATCTTGGAAACAAGGATGGAGAGGGCCAAACCATTTGCACCATTCACACAATTCCTATCCTCCACCTATGCAGTCATGCCCTCCTACATATGCAGCTTACCTAATGCCACAACCATCATTACCACAACTGAGTTAGCCAATGCCACCATTTCCTTTACCTCCACCGTTTTGACCTTCTCAGCTGCCTTCCCAACCTTTACCCAACACCAATAACAAAGCGGTACAAATGATCCATTCTATGAACCCACTTTCTTCATCCAGATATGAGTCCATGCCAGTTGGAGTCAATGAGCTCCAATTGAGATCGGGGAAGATAGTAGCCTCAAAAAATCAAAAGCAGCCTATGGTGATTATGAACGAGAAAGGTGAGGAGGAAACTCCTAACCATTCTAAAAAAGATGACACCATCCAACCTATCCCCGTACCTTTTGAGCCTTTTCCATCTTCTTCCAACCGACCTCCCTATCCAGAGAAGTTAGTTGTGGAGAAGAAATACCCCATTCTTGAGTCTAGCCTGGCTTCTGAGCTTAGGAACATTTTCATAAGGGTACATTTTCTCCATGATATTAAAGAGATCCCCATTTGCACAAAAATCATGAGGGAACTCTGTCTCAAGAATCCAAGGAGGAGAAGATTAGAACCTTAAACTATTCAATTTGTTGGTAGAGTAGAAAAGTTAATGATGGGGTGTATGTACATGGAGAAATATACCGACGCTGGAAACCTTGTTGTCTCTACTCAGATAGGTGATGTCCTTGTCTCCAATGTACTTATAGACATGGGGGAAACCATTAATGTTATGACCAAGTAAACCATGGATCAACTTGGATTGGTCCATATTCATCCTACTCCCACTGTGCTTGAACTAGAAGGTAGATCTAAAATCAAGTTGGAAGGGGTGTTGGATGATGTAGTTGTTTCTCTAGACTCTTGGGAATACCCCATAGACTTCATTTTGCTTCAACCAAAGAATCCTGTGGGAGGACATCCCTTGATCTTGGGACGACCATGGCTTGCTACGGCTAATGCGCACATCGGATGTCATTCTGTGACATGCATATTTCCCATGGAGATTTGATGACAGCTATCTTAGTGAACCACAATGTTGTTACAAGATGAACAACAAATATTTTCTCTCACAGAAAACTACAGTGTTGTTACAGACCCTCTTAGCAAACTACAATGTTGTTACAGACTCTCATAGAAAACTATAGAGTCGTTACAAGCTCTCACAACAAACTACAATTTTGTTGCATATTCTCACATCCAACTATGGTGTTGCTATAGGACTCATAGGAAACTACAATGTTGTTATAGAATCTCACAACAAACTATTGTGATGTTATAGGAAGAACACATTATTTTTTTCAATCATGCAGTCTGTAAAACACAGTTTAAATATCCCTTCGTAGCTCCCAAAAAAAGGATCTTTTTGGAAATCTCTCATGCATTAGAAAATAGACCCCACTTTGAACAAAACCCAGATGCCAGAATTTCGAAATTCGTCTTCCTTTGATTCAAAATCAACCCGCAAAATTGGTGATGGTTTTATTTTATGAATTTCCTTTCTTCTGTTTGTTGGATACAGAGTGCTCTCTATTCTCGAATTTGAAATGTAAAATGATTCTTTCCCATACACAACTTAGATGCAAAAGTACTGGATTAAAATATTAACTGAATATGATTCTTTGGTTCTCATTTAAATGTAAATAACAGAGAAAACACAGTGTAAGAATTTCTCATTCAACACAACAATTTAAAGACCAAATCAATTTCAATCTCCTGATATTAATATTATTGTTCATAAACCTCACATGTTGGGTTGTGTTATATTCTTTCCACATAGTTAACAAGGGGGTTTGAGGGGTACCCGTAACCCCACTTTATGGGGTCCGGGGCAGTGCCCCAGAAAATTTTGGTTTTGGACCGTATGTTAGGTTGGGTGGACCCACCTATGGTTTTATGCATGATTTTCGCACATGTTTTTTGGACGTGATGGTTTTTGGTCCATGGTATTGGATGATTCGACATGTATAAATATGTATTGTAACATTGAAAGGAACATAATGAAAAATCAAGCTGGTAGTC